>JACEGR010009915.1:0-22622 GCA_014170235.1 Listronotus bonariensis
CTTGGATTTCTTTTTCCCGAGCCAAGAAGTATTTTTCTCCTTCCAGATTTATACACTTTTGTATGTGTGTCCCAAATTCGACCCTCTCCGGAATATTGTTCTGCATGTCACGAGAATGGCATCCCCTACAACCCTCAGCATTCTTGATGCCATTCAAGAGAAGGGCTGTTGATAAGCCTAACTGATCCTTTGCCTATAAGGGCTTTAAAGCTATCTTTACCCCATCGTCGAGCTGTGGAAGATCTATCGCTCTTCTATAGATACTTTGGCTTCTGCTCCAGCGAATCAGTGTCCAGTATAGTCCCTCCTCGGTTCCACCGCTTGAGAAAGCTCACGTGGTGCCGCTCATGTGCATCCTCTTGCAGTTCAATTGGACAGGCCCACGGAACACACATTTCGTTCGTTCTTTTATCTCCTAGAGTTTCTGGGCCTGTTATAGGTCTCTGCTGCCGGCGGAGAGGTCTTTCTTCCCAAATCTTCAAGTTTTTAAGTCCCGTGTTAACAGAGCTTCCTCTTACCCTGCTTAAGACACCCACGGTACGTTAGTATTAGGCTTTCTAGCCTTCACAGTGGTATTTTGGAAGATAAAAAACGAACCGTGCATCTCTACAAAATCGAGAAGAGGCTTGGAAGTGCATAGAAAAAGACTTTTAATGCAGTAAGTCCCTCAAATATTTATCGAGAGGCTGAAGTCATAAAAAACTGTATACGAACAAGAAAAAAGAGGTTAGAAAGAAAACTGCCGAGGATAAGAAGGAAACTATGACGACGGGAGGAGGTCCACCTAAACGACGACGACATTGATGAGATATTACTCTCTATCATGAATGAGAAAACTGTTCATGGCTTAAAAAACTCTTATGACAGTGATAATGTGGAGGTACGTTTGACTTCCAAAAGTCCCACGATGGAATTTTCATATACAAATAATAATGAACATGAATCCAAGGTAAATAAACCGTTTATTAGTAAAAAGTAGTTTATAAAAATACATATATTAAATGTATAATTATTCTTCACACTTCAGTATTCCACAGCAATATGGGCAATACTTCACAGCAATTTGAAATATTATTCTACTTGGAATTACTCTTTAAATGTTTAAACACATACCCAAAAAAAAACGTTTTTTTTGTTAAATTTTTCAATGTTTTAGGTATTTAGAAATTAAATTTTAAACCAGTAGTCAAAAACCAAGAAACTATATATATTTTTTTGTTGTAGGAAGATGAAGCAGTAAAGACAATAGTAAAGAGCAAACCTGAGTTACCGACTTCAGATTTACCAAGCTTAGAGCCACAGACATCCAAAACAAATTGGAAATCATATACTCCTGTCGACTTAAAAAGAAATGTGGACCCACTTCTGGATATTACCAACAACTGTGCAAGCACATCCCAAAAGGATGATTTTATCTCTGTAAGTGACACACAAAAATTTTAATTAAAAGTAATAATTTGATTTTAGAACACCCCATTAAGAACAAACCGTCGACGTCCTACAAAAACTGTTAAAACTTTAACATCATCTATAGTGGCAGAAAAATATGATTTATTGCTGGATAGGCGACTTATGCTCATTGAAAAGCAAATAAGACAGCTCGATGAAGATCAAGAAGCCAAAAAAAAAAGAAAAGAAAAACTTGAATTGGAATCGCTATAGAGCTTGATATACAAATTAAGAGAAAACAGTTGAATTTATTATAAATATATATATATATATATATATATATATATATATATATATATATATATATATATATATATATATATATATATATATATATATATTTTGTTTCATTATACATTTTTGTAATTAACAGTGTACATTTTATTAATAAAAAAACATTTTTAAAAACCTAATTTTTACAAATTCATAAAAAAATTATTAATCAGTACCCTTCTATGGTCATAGACATTATTTTCCCGATAATTAGGCTGTACTTCAATATCACCTTGAGCTATTAGGTAATTGAGTTCCTCAGCATTAATATTTTCTGGAGGTGGAACATCTTCATTTACCATTTGAGCCACATTATGTAAGACAGCAGTACTAACTATAACTGATAATGCAGTGTCTAATTGGCATCTCAATCCATATGCCAGAACAGGAAATCGTCTTTTTCCAAACACCAAAAGTCCTTTCTATAGTATTCCTTGTTCTTATATGGGCCTCATTATACCTATTTTCCTCTGGTCTTATGGGATTTCGAAGTGGTGTTAATAAATAGGGTTTTAATGTATAGCCACTGTCACCTAAAATATATAATGTAAAATTAACATAAATCAGAAATAAATAGAAACATCCAACAATTTGAAAAAATATTAAATTCATATTGTATACCTAGAAGAACACTATTGGGAAATTCTCCTGCTTCAAAACGTGCTCTAATATGGCTATATTAAAAATTGTCATGTCATGTGCCGAGCCTGGCCACTGAGCCGACAATATCCATTATATTTAATTGACTGTCACAGATGACCAGAGTGTTTATCTGAAAAGTAACCTTTTCTTGTTTCTGAATACCTCTGCATCATCCCCACCTAAAATCAAAATAATAGATTATTTTACTTTTTAATTGCTTGGCATAAAAGTACAGCTTCAATGGTGTATAATCAAAAGAATACCTCTACTATTAATAAAGACCAATACTCTTTTCTGTAATTCTTACCAGGAGACTGAATTTTATGTGACTACCATCAACACGTCCAATTACCCTAGGAATCGAGATATGTGATAAAATTCATTTGAATATGTAACATCTCCTGATTAGTAGGCATTTTGCCTGATTTGGTCCTAAGCCTGGCAATCTCATGGGAAACTTTTTAGGATTATTTTGAAGTTGTAGTTTACGGTGCACTGCCCTTACAAGATCTCCCATCATATTCTGATGGCCACATGATCCATAAAGAAAACGCAGCGCTGCTATAAAGTTGATTCGATGGGTGACTCTGTTGTTCCTAAAAAAACAGTATACTATTAAAGAATGAAGCCGCTTCTCTTTTGAATATCATTTCTTAATATACTGACTAATATTTTTAATATATAAGAATTTCATAGCCTTATTAAGCACACAGAAAATTTAATATCATCCTATCAATTTTTATAATTAAATAATACTTACAAATCAAACTATAACTCGTAGAGAGATTTGTGTTCAATTCTTACAAAATTTGCAAAACAGTTTCTTTTTACCAAACGAAATCGTCTGAAAAAAGATAAAGTAAATCTCGCAGGCCTCAAAATAGCGCCTCGTCCTCAAGATCACTAGGTAGGTAGTAGTGCTCGTTGTATGTGAATAGACCACACAGTTTAAAGAAAAGAAGAAGACTTTGAAGGTTCCTTTGACCTTCTTCGGCGTTTGTTGACTCACCCGCTAGTAGATGGCACCTTTGTCATTCTGCTTTTGTGTGCGAATTTAGACACGTCTTTTCTTTTAGTTTCTGTTAATTTTATTAATATTTATCTTACTTTTTAGGGAATATGTCTAAAAGGGACAGAAGTAAGTCCCGGGAGAAATATAGGAGATCTAGGAAAGACTTGGAGGATGAGATCAGTTTTCTAAAAAGAAAACTGACCAAGGATAGTAGGAGTCATGATTCAGGACATGATTCCAAGCGTAGGAGAAGCAGAAGCTCATCGTATGAATCCTACTCCGGCTCAAAAAGATCTAAACCTGATCTCAAGTCTTCTTCCAGGTACCAGTCTATCTCTAAAAGACCTACCAGGTCACCAAGTCCAGGGCCATCGGCCCTTATGTCTTCTAGGTCATCGGCCTATTCTTCCCACAGGTCATCGACCTTTTACAAAACTCTGATAAGCCATCGGCAAAGACTTCTTCTAGTCCATCATATAGTCAGTTAGATGACTATGACAATTTAACACCTCACACACCCCCTTTTGATAATCTCGATAAAACAGAGCTAGATATACTATCCTTACATGCTGAGGAATTTGATGAAGAAACACTCAAAAGTCTAGGCGAAGTTATACAACAAAACCAAACTTATAACCTTCATGACATTCTTAAAAATAGATGGGAGGCATTATTATCCACTGGTATCGTTGTAATTAAATTGAAGTTACAGGAAAAAAAGGAAGAAAAGAGAAAACATTCATTTATTCTAAACCTCATTTTGCCAGTTTGAATTTTATTTTTTTATCTAAATTATAGGGATTCTACAAGCAATTTATAATATTTTATTTGTTTTGTGGAATTTATTAGTCCTAGGTTCTGTAAAAATCGTAAAGGATATGTCTACTCCAGCACGCATTCCAAATTTTACGCCAATAGAAAAAGATTGTTTAATACAAATTACAAAAAAATTTGCTCACATATTAGAAGACAAAAAAACAAATAGAGTAAGCATCGAAGAAAAGAATCAAATATGGAGAAGATTGAGATAGAGTTTAATAATGTAGCTGCTATTTCCCGCTTCAGAGGGTGCTGCTTTCAGCTAAGAGGCTTTATGAAAATAAGAAAAAGGAGTTGCGGAGGAAAATTGCGGACAACAAAAGAACATTTTTAACAGGTGGTGGTCCTCCACCCCTCAATCTTCTTTGGATTCTTTTGGCGCTATAACTGCTTCTAACAATTTAATGAAAAAACTTTGAAGGAGAGCCTTCACTTTAGTGAACCCAGTTCTGATTGACTTTTACCATTAGTTTCACTTTTTTTAGTTTCTAGTAAAAATCAAAAATTAGGTTTATTAAACTCACTTTTTTAAGACAGCAAAATAAAACCTGAGTAATTTTTATTTTAGACAATTTTCTGAAGAGATTTGAAAAGGAAGGTAGGATGATTGTGATGAGTGAAGCGGAAAGTTCTTCATTGCTTAACATAGGTAAGAGGTGTCCACCAAGAAAATTGCTGCCACTAATTAGCAAACCTTGATGTTAACACCATCAAAGAGCCAGTCAAAAGAGCTATTAAGTAAAAGGGTTGAGCTGGCTGAAAATGATGAAGAAAACATGAATGGAAAATCTAAAGTTAGTTCCAAAAGATTCTACAAACAAATCGGAGAAGGCCTACTAGGGGTATAAAAACTTTAACATCTTCTGATGTTTCTGAGAAGTATAACATACTATTAGACAAGAGGCTTATTCTTCTAAATAAGCAAATTGAACAGGCAACTGAAGCAAGAAATTTATCCCGAGAAGAACATAAGGAAAGGATGAAAGTTATTACTTTACAACAAGAAAGTTTAAAATTAGAAAAAGAAGAAAAAAGAATTAAAATTGAACTTTTAAAAACTGATTTAAAAAAATATTTTGGAGTGATCCATAAAATAAAAAATATATCTTTTATCAATCCTCTCTTTTTTTTAATTTTGTTTTTTTTGTACTTATTTTTCTGTTATTATCAGTTGAACTATATTCTGTTGTTAAAATGTTTTGAAACCAAAGTTTTTAAGTTAAAGTTATCATACATTTTCCTATTTTTTTGTGTGATCTGTAAATATGTTACTTAATAGTGGAATACCTATGTATGTTATCATTATCACACATTTTTACTATTGATAGTAATTAAAATGTAGTGTAAAATAAAAAGTTTAATAAACTATTTTCTTAGTTGCATCATTTATAGCCAGCAAATTTTTTTAGGTTGTTCATTACTTTATTGAAGGATTTACTTTTTATTTTTTTAACCAGTTGATATAATAAACTAAATTGGTAATACTGAAAATTTTTATTATTATTCTTACAAGTGAGAAAAGTAATTATTGATTAAATGTGTTCTCAAATTAAAAATTTGATTTTCCCTTCTGCGTCCATTCTGTCCATTAAAATGGATGTTTCCCTGTTCAATAAGGTATTGTAATTGCTGCTCATTAATATCTTCAGGTGGAGGAGGCTGGTTCTCATTATTATCAATTGCCAGATTGTGCAATACTGATGTTGCCACAATTATGTTGCAACTTGCTTCAGGTTTGTATCTCATTCCATAAGCCAATATTGGAAATCGACGTTTCCAGACACCTATTTGTCTTTCCACACAATTCCTCGTTCTTATATGGGACTCATTATAGAGTTGCTCTCCCCTTGTTACAGGATTTTGAATAGGTGTCAGTAAATAGTCCCTATTAGCATAGCCACTATCACCTAAATAAAAAAATGTTATACTAATATCTAATTTTGCTTTAAAATATTTTATAAATTAATATACAGACTGTCCATAGATAGAGTTTACAATACCACAAATGGACAAAAAATTCCATTTTTCAAAAAAAGTCAAGAATGATAAAAATTTTCGCTTGTGAAAAAATAGGAGTGACGAAGAGAAAATGTCGATTTTTATACAGGCTTCGGAAAAAAGTCAAAAATCTTATTTTTGACAAGAGTAAACTACCTTTATTTTTGATTTTTAAGCAAAATACTATTTAGAATAATCACTTAAAATAATGTTATTAGTTGAAATCCAAAATTTAAAACAAATATTCGATTTTTCATGTTTTCCAATTTTTAAAGATTAAAAAAACTAAATACTTTTTCTTTAAAATAGGTGTGTGAAAAACTTTACAATTTTAATGGTCGTCATTTCAATTGAAATTGTCGTGTTTTCTACACCCCATTAACAAAAAAATCAAATATCTTTTAGTCTCTAAAAATTGGAAAAAATAAAAAAATTGTATATTTGTTTTAAATCTCGGATTTCGTATATTAACATCATTCTAAGTAGTTATTTTAGATAGAATTTCGCTTTAAAATGAAAAAAAGGGTACTTTACTGTTAGTAAAATTAAGATTTTCAAAGTTTTTTTGAACCCTGTATAAAAATCGACATTTTCTCTTCGTCACTCCTATTTTTTACAAGCAAAAATTTTTATTATTCTTAACTTTTTTCGAAAAATGAAATTTTTTGTCCATTTGTGCTATTATAAACTCTATCCGTGGACAGTCTGTATATTGGAACGTTTCAAATCAAACTAGAAAATGGGTATTAAAAAAAAAATTGAAAATTATAAATTTAAAAAATCTTAACTTTGACTTTAATACAAATTACTATAAATTATAAGCCACAATAAATATATTTTAGTTAGACTCTCCATTATGATATTGATGGTCTTTGTTTGACCAAAAAGTAATAATAAAATTATAAAATCAAAACAATTAAAACAAACATATTATCAATTTGTATTTACCTAGCAACACAGTATTTGGAAATTCACCATTTTCCATTCTGGCTCTAACTCTACTGCTATTAAAAACTGTTAAATCATGGGCCGATCCTGGCCATCGTGCTACAATATCTCTAATCTTTAAAGATGGATCACATATAATTTGTGTGTTAATTGAAAAATATGATTTTCTGTTACGGAAAACTTCAGCATCTTCTCCCCTAAAAAAAGCAACACTATTAGTATACATATACAGCGGGTGTGGTAGAAAGTGTTACAAATGGAAAACTTTTTTTTATTCTTTGTTTTAGGTGAAAAGTCACTCTTAGTAAAAAGTTTTGCTTGGGCTAAGATACACATTGCCCCATCCAGATGTTCGAAATATTATACGGGGTAGTCAGAAAAAGGAATTTATGTTAAAAAACATCTGAAATAAATTTTTATTGGATTTTCTTTAGACTAAAAGTGGGAAAACGCCCGTCAGATGAGATTAAACACATTTCATTGAACACTGCAACCAATAAAATTATAATAAAACTTTTTTCAAACTTGAGGAACCCGTTCAACTTTCTTTTTTAATTTATGTGTGTATTTTTTGCAAAGTTTTATTATAATTTTATTGTTTGCAATGTTCAATAAAATATATTTAATTTCATCTGATGGGTGTTTTCCTACTTTTAGTCTAAACAAAATCCAATAAAAATTTATTTTAGATATTATGTTTTTAACATAAGTTCCTTTTTCTGACTACCCCGTATAATATTTCAAACATCTGGATGGGGCAATGTATCTTAACTCAAGCAAACTTTTACCAAGAGTGACTTTTTCGCCTAAAACAAAGAATTAAAAAGTTTTCCATTTGTAATAACTTTCTACCACACACGCTGTATTGTTCAAATGATATATTTTGGACCCACATAATATGGAACCTGTTTCTAAGGCAAAAAAATCAAAATACTTACCTGGACTTTGAATTTTTATGTGTGTTCCATCCACACATCCAATAATTTTGGGAAATCTTGCAATTGTGAAATGCTGTTCCAATCCCTATTGTTTCATATTCATTTGGCATATTAACAAATCTTGGCCGTAATCTTGCAATTGCATTTGTTACCCTTTGAACTATTCTGGAAACAGTAGACTGGATGAATGCCGATAAAATCTCTATTGTATTTTGGTGTCCCCCACACGAGTACAACCTTAGGGCAGTCAGCAGCTGATTCATCGGGGTTATACTATTATTTCTAATATAAAGATGGTTCACAAATAAAAAAATTGTCCTTAGGTATTACAGTATTTACTTACAAATCATTATTAAATTCTAATTCCTCTTCAATTAGTTCTAGCATATCTAGAACGGTGTTTTTGGTCAGACGGAATCTTCTAAAAAATGATAAATTATCCATGTTCTCGAAATACTCGCTCCGTTCGTAATTTTGTCGCGGAAAACCAAAGTTTATTATGTCAGTATATCTGCGTCGTCATCCAAAAATATCTCATCTTCAATCTCCATAATAATTATTGACAAAAACCGGAACACTCAAAAAATATTGTATTTTTGACTTTAAGGTTAGAAAATTTGGATTAAACCCCCGCCGGCGATGGTTTGGTTAAACGGGATTCCAACTGTCATTTTCTTGACGGTGCCTAGAGGTAATTCATCGTAAACCCGATTAAACCCTTAATCTGGATTAAGCCTATACGGTGCTAAATCCCGTTGTGGACTAACTTGGAATGAGGGTTAAATTTACTTCCTTGAGAGATAATGCAACTTTCAAGAAAATAAATGAGATCTTGTCTGCCCTAAGTGATACCGGTAAATTGGTATGCTCTTGACTTGGCATTTTGGAATGTGTCACTTTCTAGAAGGGCATTAATTTTTCCATATTTGCCCAAACCATTCAGGGAACATCACTAAATCGTCTGCCGGTGTCCGAGACATTATTTGGACAAGTTCCAATGGCGAATTTAAATACAGCAAAAAGTATTAGACCAGGTCATTGACCACGAAATTAATAGAATCAAAGGGACTCTAACCAGAAACCTTTGAAACTGCAGGGGGCCAGTCCCTCGAGGGAGGCGAGGAAGGGTCCTCGACAGTTCAGGCGAGCCCCCAAGTAGACAAAAGGGCATCAGGAACGTCGTTAGCGGTAAAGTATCAATCATGCTGGAAATCTGCAATATTTTCATTTCCCAATGGGAAAAACTTACAGAGTAACCAGAAGTGTTTGTCTACAATGGCTCCAAGGTTATAGACTGTTGCTTTCACACAAAACCAAAACAACAGGGGTTTCACGGAGTCCTCCAGGGCACCTATCGTGAGTCCAGACCTAAGGAATTTGTAGAACTTTGGTTCAAAAATACAGCCAACTGAACCAAAGGTCATTGAACCTTGCACTTCTGATTCTTACTATTTGTCCGCCATTTTTTGCTAAGAACAAAAGTGATGGTTGTAAGCAAAGGTTTATTCTTAACTTAAAATGCCTAAATACTTATTTAGATTCAGCTAGCTCACTTTAAGCTAGAGGACATCAGAACAGCATTAAGATTGGTAGAACAGAAATTATTACATGGCAGACCTTGGATCTAAAAGATGCATATTACTCAGTGCCCATTCACTCTTACTACAGGAAGTACCTGTGTTTTTAAGTTTGAAAATACAGTATATCAGTTTATGTCTGCCACTTTGGGCTGTCAGTCGCTCCACTTCTTTTTACAAAATTTATGAAGCCAGTGGTTGCACATTTAAGGGGTCTAGGTATCGCTTTGTGTGCTTCATTTAGATGACTGCCTCCATGATAGCCAGATCTATATCTGAATGTCACAGTAAGGTCAAAATTACTGTCTCATTACTTGAATCCCTAGGGTTTACAATAAATTATTCAAAAAGTACCCTATTCCCATCTCGGCACTGCAGATTTTAGGTTTTATATTAGATGGTCATCATATGAATATTGAGTTACCATTAGAAAAACGAAAAAAGATCTTTTCAGTTGTCATTTCATTACTAAACAACATCAATCAGGAAACGACAATTAGATCTTTTTACCAAAGTTCATAGGTGTTATTGTAGCAGCTTGTCCAGCTGTAAATATGGCTGGCTTTACACCAAAAAAGCCTGGGAGAGAATCAAGTACCTAGAACTATGTAAAAATAATCTAAGTTATAATGCAAAAATGATCATACCCTCTATTGTGCTCAAGACTTAATATGGTGGAAGGAAAATATTTTAATAACTAAAAACGATATCCGTCATAGATACACATGATAAAGAGATTTTTCTGATGCATCAAAACAGGGTGGGGCTGGCTTTTAGAGTCTGAAAACCCATGGCTGGTGGTCTGCCTCAGAAAAGAACTTCACATAAACCATTTAGAACTAAAGCGGCTTTTGAGCATTGAAATGTTTTAGCTTCTAACCTAAAAAGTTGTACTATACTACTAAGAATTGATAATACTACAGCAGTCTCCTACATAAATCTGTATGGTGGTATTAAATTCCCAGATTTGGCCAGATTAAGTAAAGAGATATCTGGCAATGGTGCGAGGCACCGAAATATCTGGGTAAAGGCATCATACATCAACACAAAGGATAACTGGGGTCCGCTGACCAGAATCTCGTAAATTACCGGATGAAACAGAATGGGAACTGGTGATGAAGTTTTTAAATTGATTTCTGATAAGTTTGGAAACCCTGAAATAGATTTATTTGCTTCCTATGCAAATAAGAAATGTCCAAAATATGTTTCCTGGCTACCTGACCTAGGAGCCATAGCAATAGATGCATTTAGCATTTCATGGGAAAACATTTTTTCTTTGCCTCCACCCTTCTCTTTAATCCTTAGAACATTAAATAAGATTGTTAAAGATAAGGGTGAGGTATAGTAGTTTTACCTGACTGGAATACCCAACCCTGGTATCCTCTGTATCTTGGGCTACTTACTGATGAGCCATTGAAAATAAGCTCACATAATTTATTACATTCCATTTCTAGGAGAAAACACCCAATGAAATTTACACTGATGGCAGCTCGATTATCAGGCAAGCACTTTTGAAAAAAGGTTGCCCACCTGTAGCTATAGATACTGTTATACAATCTATCTCAAAATCAACGCTTAAACAGTACAATTCATCACTAAAAGCATGGTGGAATTTTTCACGAGGTAAGGCATGTAGATTTATTTACAAGTGATGTTACTGATGTAATTCAATTCCTTCAGGAAGAACTAAAAAACAAACAAAGTAGTTATGGTATGTTCAATCAACATAGATCAGCCTTAGCTTTAATATTACCAGATGGTTTATTAGATAACCCAATACTTAAAAGATTTCTAAAAGGAATTAAAAAAGTTAGACCACCAAAACCTAAGTATAGGGTAACCTGGGATCCTAGTGTAGTTTTAAATTACATTAAATCACTAGGTCAGAATCAAAGTATGTCTTTATTAGAGTTATCTAAGAAACTTGTTGAGTCTACTTGCCCTTGCCACTGGTCATAGAATTCAGACTATACACTTACTGAAGACTGAAAATATAATTTTTGGCCAAGATAGTGTTGATATCTTTATATCGGAAGCCATTAAAACTTCGAATGTATCAAAGTTCCAACCATATTTTAAATTCAGATATTTTGACGAGCCAAGACTGTGTATTGCCAGAGTTCTTCTCCATTATATAGAAAAAACTGCTAATATTAGAAATGGAGAGAGTTATCTTATCTTATCTACAGAAAGAGCCATATGCAAGGGCATCAAGGGATACAATCAGTCGGTGGATCAAGCAAATTCTGTCAGAATCTGGTGTTGACACAAACATCTTTTCCGCTTATTCTACGCGACACGCTACTACTTCCGCAGCCGCTCGAAGAGGCATATCCTGGGATGTTATTAAGAACAGTGCAGGATGGTCTGATTCTTCCAATGTGTTTGCCAGATTCTATAATCGGCCGCTCATATCAGATTGCTCCCTCTTTGACGCAGTTTTCAGAGAATAGTATTATGTTATACTTACCTTTCTTCTTACTATGCTGTAAGTGTGTTTTATTTTAGAAGTTATTTTCAGTTTCGCATTATTATAGATATACTTTATGTTATTTCTGATAAGTTGAACTTGTTCACAGTTGTTCAATCTGAGAAATATAACATGTTTTGTATACATATTAAGTGTATTAAAAGTATTTTCTAATAAAAAAAAAAAAAAGAAAAAAGGTAACACCTCATAATTCTTTAAAATACTACCTAGTGATCTTGAGGACGAGGCGCTGAAATATAATTTATTGATCAAACGAACTTACCTGTGAAGTTCGATCTAAATTATATGAAGCGCCTCGTCCGAAGAGATCACTCCCACCTCATCCCTCCCTAGATGGCGCTACTTTTTCTGCAATTTCTTTAAACAAAATGACAAAGGTGCCATCTACTAGCGGGTGAGTCAACAAACGCCGAAGAAGGTCAAAGGAACCTTCAAAGTCTTCTTCTTTTCTTTAAACTGTGTGGTCTATTCGCATACAACGAGCACTACTACCTCAAAGAACATTTTTATTTTTTGGCTGTTAGTACTATCATGTGATGTAAAAAAAATCTTTTATTTTTAAATCATAACCGACCACTTTTACTTGGTTACATAATATGGCATCAGACTGAAAATTCTTACCTGGCGTTTTAAAATACACGCACCATAACACATCTACGAACGTGCCAATTTTATTTTCTAACCTAATTCTTTTGTTTATATTGATGTTTGATTAGTTTGATACTTTAAAAACATATTAGTTTCTTTACCTTCGTGCAAATAAATATACGAGTGAATTAACTAGTTCCGTGGCCAAAACACTGAGTTTGTAAGGCCAAACGAACCTAGATATTAAAAAGTAATACCTTTGTGCATAAGTGTTATTATTTTGTATTTGATTCATAGACAATTTAGTTTAGTTTTAAGCAATGAACTCTAAAGTGTATAAGTCGTGTGCGGTCCCTCAATGTTATAACACATCAATAAAAACTCCAGACAAGTTATTTATTTATGTACCACATAAGGAAATAATACGAAAAAAGTGGCTGGAGCTGGCAAAGCGAGATCCAAACTCGGTGTGTCCCAATTCACCACTTTATTTTTGTGAAGACCACTTTGATGTAAGTTTTTATTTTATTTTACAAAATAATCACCTTGTTTTAGAAGTAAAAAATTGTTTTATAATTTTTAAGGTTAGTTTTTCTTTTACAGATGACCACTACAGTTCTCACTATGTATATTTTTCTTATTTTTAGTTGCCAAATGATATAGAAAATTACATGGAATATCATGTGATGGGTGCGGTGGCACAGGTACGCAAAAAGCCAGGCTGTATTCCCACAAAATTTCATTGCCAATCAGAGGAAAGGAAAAGAGCATCCGATACTACAGAGGCGGCCTATGTTCTCCCAAAACAAAGAAAAGTTTTAATGGAAATATGTGAAAAGAACCTAAATGAAACTATTACTACAAAACATTTGGAAGTTGAAGAGGCATCAGCTGAATGTTCAGGTACCACCTGAGCCAGTAGTCGGACAAACCCCAGTGGTCGGACAAAACGTATTTATCGTGAAATAACTTCGAAACATGGTTTAATATTGCGCCAATGAGTGAAAAAACCAGTTCTGCCATTCCTTCCCTTTGGTTCTAGAAATTTTTATATGCTAAAGTTGTCACCCTGAAACAGTTAAAACCGCGACAAAGTCACCACCTGTTTGTGCTCCTCACTTTTTGTGCGTGAAAGATAGGAATAAGGCAGTTTTAAGGTGAGTTTAAAAACTTAATACATTAACTTATGAGGTTCTATAGCGTCACGTATATGAAAACTAGTCTAAATATGCAATATATAAAACAAAAAACATATTTTTCAATATTTTAAGGTTAATTTTAGGTGTCCGGTAAACCGATATTTAATTTTGTTATAAGTCCGGTAGTCGGACACGTGTCCGACTACTGGCAAATGAAACCCTTTTCTTTCTGTCTTTTTTTCGCTTATTGCTACATAAATTAGCTCCTTCTATTTCTATTGCATATAGTCAGGAAAAGTTTTAGATAGTATTCAGTGGTCGGACAGCAAAAATACAATACAGACGCGAATTAATGGGAATAAAATCTGTACGACCACTGGTCAATATCAAATTTAATATGCTTCAAAGGTCGGACACTAGTCTTTTTTCGGCGTCACTTTGAAGATTTTAATTTTATTATTTTTGTGTTTTTCTTTATTTTCAGACATGAAACCTAAACAAAAGGGAAAATTTCATCAATACGATGAAGATTCACTAGAAAAAGCGGTCAATGCTGTTCGAATGGGGGAAAATTACGAGAAACATGCAGGCAGTACGGGGTCCCAAAGTCAGCGGTCCAGGACCGTATTAAAGGTAAAGTTAGCGACCTTTGCAAAACGATGGAACCAGATCCTGTTTTGAAAAAGAAACTGAAGACAAATTAGTTGAGTGGATTGAAAACTTATCCAATTGTGGTTTTCCGATAAAAAAGCAAGTTTTATTAGATACAGGACAGAAAATTGTAAAGAAGAAAAATTGAAAACACTGTTCACCATGGAAGACCTGGTCAAAGTTGGTTCTCCGGTTTTATGAAACGACATTCGCGTTTAGCTCTAAAAAATGAGGAGTCCCTAGAGAAATACAGAGCCCAAATAACACAAGAATACATTAGATCTTGGTTTGAAGATTTAAAATCTTATTTAATTAAGTCCAACGCTGCAGGCATCTTAGAAGATCCAAGTCGGATTTTGAACGGCGATGAAAGTGGATTTGCCTCTGCCCAAAGAGTGAGAAAGTATTGGGTGTGAGAGGACGTGACCTCAATATTGTTAAGACCGGAAACAGCAAGGAAAATTTAACGGTATTAATTACTTTTACGGCCGATGGTAGACTTTGTCCTCCACTCGTCATATTTCCATATGTAAAACCACCAAAAAGTATAGTAGACAGTATGCCTTCTGATTGGGTCCTCGGAAAATCAGACAGCGGGTGGATGAGGTCGGAGGTATTCTTCGAGTATGTGGCTAATGACCTAAATAAATAGTTAGAGGAGAAAGAGATTCAGAGACCAATATTATTTTTAGTAGATGGGCATAAATCTCATATGTCCGTCGAACTAAGTAGATTTTGTAATGAAAATGGAATAATATTGTATGCTTTGCCGCCAAATGCAACGCATTTACTACAACCTGCATACGTTGCGGTTTTAAACCTTTAAAGGATTATTGGCGGGAAGAGGTGAGAAAATGGCAGGCCGAAAATGAAAACCGAGTGGTTACAAAGACTGAGTTTTGTCCCATATTTAAAAAAGCCCTTCAGAATCCTAATATGTCAAATAATATGAAAAAAGGCTTTAAGGCATGTGGTTTGTACCCATTTAATCCAGACGCCGTAAAATATAAAAAGTGTGTACAAAATATTCTTGAGAACTTGTCAAGTCAAACAACGGAGGTTCAGGAAAAAGTATCAGAAGCAGATATCATAAGTACTGAAAAAGTTATCTTAAAGCTTAAACCGAAGCGTCTGAAGCAGGATTTTGCACGGATACAATTTTGACCCTAATAAAAACACTGATTCCTGCTAACACAAGTGAAGGTAATGACGTCTCTTTTTTACTCCAGAAGAGATTCAGGAAATGGATGTAATTTTTACCGATGATGCAGCTACAGCTAGTAGAAAAGATCTTGTGGAAGTATTAAATCAGAACGAGAATGAAAACCTTCAAAACTCTCGACCTGTAATACTACAAGACGTACTTCTTAATCCAGGTCAAACAAATCAAAATACCAACATGGAACCGACATTAGAACCAGATGTTTCCAATGAAAATATAAAAAAGGAAAACATCTCAAAAATATTAAATATTGAATTGGAAGATTTAATACCGAGTCTTGTGTTTAAAGATATTTCAGAACAAGAGATATTTACTAATGCGAGAGATGACCAAGAAATAAAGGAAGCACATGAGGCTAATCTAAGTGAAGATAAATTAGAAGACACCTTAGATGACATTAAAACTGGCGAAGTTGAAGAGAACAAAAAACTAATAAGTAATGAAAAAAGTTTCAAAGAGAAACTGAACCTGATGCAACAGAACAAACTAACCTTATAAAAGTACTTACGGAAAGAGATCATAATCAGATTGAAAAAGAAATCACTTCACCCACGATAAATGAATGTCCAGAGGAGGACAAAATTAAGCAAGATAATAAACAGGAAAACTCTACACCTTTGGAAAATGAAAAGAATGATGCTTCAAATTCAATTGTAGTTGCTACTTGGTCCAGCTGGGGTAGTTCTTCATTTGAAAAACATCTTGCATATCCGCAACCTATTAGCAAAACACATAAGAAACGTCAAAGGGAGAAAATACCGTCAGCAATTTCTTCTGGAGCCTGGAGAGAGTATTACGAAGTTAAATTAAAGGAAAAAGAGGAGAAAGAGAATGTGAAAAAGAAAAGGAAAATGGAAAGCCTACGAAAAAAACAAAGTAAAACAAAAAATAAAGGCGCGGATAACCTAGATAAACAAAAGGAAGGAGAGTCGTCTACCGTAAATAAAAGAAAGGAAACATGTGGAGAATGCGAAGACGAACTTGATAGTGATACCGAAATCGAAGGTGAAAAAAATGTAGGTTGTGATTTATGTAGTCGTTGGTATCACTTGGAGTGCACAAAGTTTTCAGGACTCTCCTATGTTGAAGTTTCTAACTTGGATTTTGTCTGTAAACTGTGTGATGATGAGTAGTTTTTAGTTTCGTGATTTCAGACTCTACCAAAGATTGGCACTTTTGCTCAAGTTTTTATTGTTATCATTTTTATTATTTGTTAACTTTAGTTAACACTTATAACATATTTTTGTTGTTTGTTAATTTTAGCACCGTAGCACGTAGTTTTTTGTTCCTAAATTATGCTTATCATATAAAGTCATATTTTACTTTGGAATCTGACCACTTTTACTTAAGTGTTTTTATTTGTTGTTGGTTAAAGCTTTAAGAGATATTTTTAATGTTTGTTAACTTGATAGCAGGATAGTAACTAAGTTCTTTGTTCTTGAATAAGGCTATATCCTAGAAAAATGCTTTTATTTTATTTGTCGTTTGTTTTAACAGATACTATTTTTATTATTTGTTACCTTAGTAACTTTTGATTACCCACTCATTAGTACGGTAGTACAAAATTTTTGTCCCTGTACCTAAATAAATAAATCATTTTTATTATATTTAGCATTTGATTACCTATGATTTAAACTTTTTGTCAATAAAACAAACAAAAATAAGTACGTTTTGAAGCCGCAAAATTAAATTTGCATTAAAATTCTAGTAAACCATTAATAATACGGGACTGTGCCGAATCAGCCAATAACACGTCGTCCGACTAGTGGCAACCACCCGGCCGACCATTGGCAAAGCGCTGTCCGGACTACTAACAAAATAGCACTTTTTTACTTTGAAAAATACCAAAAATAATTAGTAAATTTATGGACAAAACAGATATATTTAACTTTATGCCAAATAACCAAACTATTCATGTCAAAAGGCTGTAGTACTATTACACAAATAAATAATTTTTTATTCATAATTTAAATTTAGATTTCTAAACTGTCCGACCACTGGCTCATTGGTTAGCCGGCCATACCCTGTTCTCGGCCACAACCATAATAAACTGATGAAAATAAGAAAATTTTCCTAAAAACAAATTTATAAATGCGACCCTGTTTTCGGTCATCCTTTCGGCGGATAATGAACAAATCGCGACATCTTACGATTCATAGAAAAAGTACACGGAGCGAAACCAGATGTGTGTGTTTGGCGCGAAACCCTTGTTGCTGGTGGAAGTGCGTGAAATTTAGTGGGTGATTATTAAGAAAATAGTAAGTAACATTTACTTATTATCAGTTTATATGTTTTATATCTTAATAATGCAATTGTGAACACATTAAGCTACGATTTAAGCAAGAAACTGGCGTAAAATGAGATAACCTAAGTTTAATTTCTAGGTGGCCGGTAACTGGTATATTAAAAGAAGCGCGAGTCCGTTTCTCGGCCACGTGGCCGAAAACCGGCGAGGAGAGTATATTTTCATGTTATCTCTTTTCAATCAATAAGAATTATTATGTATCAGGGACTATACGTCTTTATTTTTAGAAACCTATATTAAATTTCGTATCCAGTTTTCGGCCAACCTAACTCTTTTTAATGAAAAGTAAATACAATTTAATTTGTTACGGCCGAGAAATAGATTCTTTTGTCGGCCACTTTGTATTTATATGCGAATATGCGGCCGGCTATAGGTTCATTTTTCGTCATCATTTATTTCTACTTTCTCGGTCTTTCTAGATGGCTCCTAGGACCAAAGTGACGAAAAAACAGAGAAAAGTCATAGAGAAAACAAAGAGAAAAATGTTTAAATATTCCCAAGAGGACCTTAGAAGATCACTTATAGCAATCCAAGAAAATGGTATGAATGTTAGAGAAGCAAGTCGGCAATTCGGGGTACCACGATCAACCATTCAAGATAGGCTAAATGGAAAAGTCCCCGATATCCCTATGAAAACGGGACCACCCCTCGTCTTACAGTCAGTGGAGAAAATGAGATTGTCCAGTGGCTAATAAACATCGCCAAATGTGGATTCCCGATTAGAAAGACTGACTTGATAGACACTGTACAAAAGGTTTTAAAAGACTGTGGAAAAGACAATTTATTCAAGGATGGCAAGCCAGGGCAAAAGTGGTATTTAAATTTCCTAAAGCGACATCCAGAAATATCCCTAAGGGAAGCAGAGTCGATAACGAAAGCGAGGGCACTAATTACAGAGGAATCTATTCGGATGTGGTTCCGAAACTTACAAATGTATTTGACAGAAATTAATTGTATAGATATTCTAGATGATCCGTCGAGAATCCTTAACGGCGATGAGTCGGGATTTCCACTATGCCCTAAAACGGGAAAAGTTTTGGGTCCTCGGGGGTATAAAAATTTGTATAAAATAAAAACCGGCTCTGATAAGGAAAACGTCACTGTATTAGTAGTTTTTGCGGCTGATGGAAAAATATGCCCTCCTCTAGTGATTTTTCCTTACGTTAGACCGCCGAAAGCGATAGTTCAAAACATGCCACAGTCGTGGGTACTAGGAAAATCCGAGAGTGGATGGATGCGGTCTGATGTATTCTATGAATATATCGCGAATGACTTAAATAAGTGGATCAATGAAAATCGTTTAAAAGACCTATCCTGCTATTGGTAGACGGCCACAGATCTCATATGAGTTTGCCACTCAGTCAATTTTGCCATGAAAATCACATAATACTTTATGCTCTTCCACCAAACACCACCCACATGCTGCAACCTGCTGATGTAAGTGTGTTTCGGCCTCTAAAGCAGCAGTGGCAAAATACAGTTGCCCAATGGCAGAGGAAGCCAGAAAATTTAAACCGAACCGTCACAAAAGTAAATTTTTGTCCAATTTTTAACGAGGCTCTGAAATCTTCTGACATGACAAATGCCATTAAAAATGGATTTAAAAGGTGCGGATTATTTCCGTTCGATCCCAATAATGTCGATTACAGTAAATGTGTAAAAAACACTTTAGAGCAACAACACGCATTAAACTCGACAATAACGAATGCAGAAAATGAAGCAATTTTTTCACATTCAGACTTTACGATTGCAAAACCAATTATTAAAAAATTGGAAGCAATTTGGAATCTTACGGGATTAATCCTCAAGTTATCCTGAATGAAATAAAATATTTTGAGGGTGAACAGACGCGGCAATCTAATGTTTCATTCGGGAGTCTTGTGGAGGATGTGGAGAAAGTTGCTTCAAGCATCTCAGAAGACCCGATCATGGAGGACGTCGAATTAAACGAACCGGAGATACAACCCTCAATGCAAATTTCAACACTCGAAACAAATCAAGCGTCTAGGTACAGCCCCCTGGTATCGATTTAGAAGCATTAACAGATCGAGTTTGCGCCAATTCGATATGTTGCCGTAACATAACCACAAATTTGGTGATTTGTTTTGATTTTGACCGGGGTTGTGTTTTCAACAATTCATCACAAATACTTTATAAACATTATTTATTGTATATTATGTATGTGAAACAGAGACACGATCTTATTCCAGTGTATTGCCGATTGAAAAGGTGTCAGGATATAAGTCAAGTCCACTGTTATCTATAGCAGTAAGCCCACTGTTTTGGTAGTTAAGCTTTATAATTATTAACCTGCTATCTGAAGCTGCCAATTAAGCGTTTTAAAACAAAAATTAAGAAGATCCTATTGGAAAATGCCTTTTAAAGTGTGGAAGAATTTTTAAATTTTAACTTTTTAATGTTTTTCAGTTATTTAATTGTGTTTTATCAGGTTTTAAATATTAAATGTAATCTCTGTTGACGTTATTTTATAATTATGTATTATTCTGTGACATATGTAAATACTGTATATATATATTAACATGAAAAATATATATTAAGATTATTAATTTATTGTATTTTTGTTTTGAGTGCCGGATGCTTCAGAAGAATACATTGTAAAAAGAAAGGTGATATATTCTGGTGAATGTGTAATGGAGTTTTAATTAAAGAATTAAAAAAAGATTTAACTAACCTGAAATAACCATGAGCCCAAACTTATACTCTGTCTTCGTTTTTTTTTATTTTAAAATTTTATGTTGATCAATACGATTACATTTGGTTTTGTTTCTTTGATTAACTTTTTCATTGCGTTCAAATCACATATTAATATTAATAGTATTAATCAAAATTGAAGACAGTGTAATTACAAAAACTAAATTGTCAGTATAATAGGTACAGTTGCAAGCAAAAAATTCCAGACACATGTTAAAATTTTCTGTCATATTTTCGAAATAGTGTATAAATGTTATTGTTGCTATAATATTGATATTGTTCAACAAAAAAATTAACCAGACGATTTTATACTGAATCTGGTCTCGATTTACTTTCTATATACATATATACTATAAAAAACGTTGCCATCTATTGACTATACTTTTTGTCACGTGGACAAGTTTCAGGAAAAGTTGAGGTGTTATAGGTTAGGCAAGCGAAGCCTAAAATACACAATGAAAGAATGTCTGTCCAGAATTTTTCGCCCGCAACTGTACGATGTTCTGGTACTGTTTTCATACTTTCTCAACATAAAATTCATAAATAAAACATCTTAGTAATGATAATTATCTATTTATTTGCCACTCGTTTTTAACACATCACACATTGTAATCAACTTAAAAACTAAGTAAAAAACATCATATACAACATTTCTTCATAAGTTTGCACCATACGGAAAACTTTTTTATTCTTAATTTTACAAAAAAGTTATTCTTTATAAAACGTTCTGCATAGTCTAAAATCTAAAATACGATCATCAAATATTAATTCTTGCAGTGGTGTACGAGGTATGTTGAGAAATATGAATTTTGCTCAAGAGGAGAGAGTAACCTTATTTTTTATAATATGGATTTTTTTAAAGAAAAAAAGATGTTTGGGATTAAAAATACTTTTCAAATATGCAAATTGGTTTATTAAAAAACTTTTAAAAACATTTTTTCTGCGATTTCGAGCGTTACTAAGACTTTTCTCTGTTTCGACAGTTCTTAAGCTTTCTTTACATATCACATTTGGAAATAAGTATGCACTAATGTACAAAACTTAAATTTTCACTCTTAAAGCATAAGAAATTAAAATAAAAAAGTTTTCTTGACAATAAACAACTTTGCATATTTGAATGTTATTTTAAATCCTAAACATTTTTTATTTATAAAAATTTTTTATTTTATGAATAATAAGGGTACTTTCCCTTTGAGCAAAATTCATATTTTTTGACATACCTCATATACCACTACAAAAAATTAATATCTGATTATTGCATTTTAGGTTATGCAGAACTTTTATAAAAATACCCTTTTTTCGTAATATTAATAATAAAAAGTTTTCCATATGGTGCGAACTTAAGTAAACACGCTGTATAAATCAAAACAATAAATTATTTGGAACATTGTTTTAATTTGTTCCTTTTTCTATTAAAAACATCTATATCACATTTCTGTATGAGATCATTAGATACATAATTCTATTTAAAGAAGATCTACTCACTGGACTACATGAAAATAGCCCAGCCCAAGTATTAGGGTATGATTCCGAGCACCGCGGCAGGCAGCAAAACGCCGACCCAAGCACCAAAGCCATTCATATTACAGCAACGATACTCGTTACTCCCCAAGGCCAAAACTAAACTCTGTTCCTTGCATTTATTGACAAAGAAAGACCTTCATAACATTGAAAATTCATTTAACTTGAAAGGCTCCTCTGTTTATCGTCATGCAAATGATGCTATAAGTGTGGAGGCATGGATTAATGACCTCAGAGGCAGTGACTCTGTGCCTTTTCATAAGCCCTAAGACAGTTTATGCCTGGATCATCCAGAACTGCTTCTTTTGTTGATTTCCAATTCTGAAAAAAATCAAAT
>JACEGR010009916.1:0-22608 GCA_014170235.1 Listronotus bonariensis
GGTATGAATATTCGTGGTAAACTCATCCAAAGGAACCCCCCAAAGAGGTTTTAAAAGTGTTCTTATCATAAAGTCCATTTCATTACTAGCCCAGGGGGTATCACAATTTCGTGGCATCATTACACGCACCGTCTTGTTGATGTTGTGCACAATTTTTATTTATACGACACTCGTTTCATATTTTAGTTAATATATAGCTTTATCTATATTTCTACAATGGTTATTAAATATAAGTGAGACCCTAGTAAAGCATCTTAAAGCTTCATTTATTTTATGGAAATATTTGCAAGTTATTAAGATTAGGCACAATGATTATTCCAACTGAAATGCTTTGTCTGAACATATTTATTAACCTAAATAAGAAGGAAATCTCAATGTAAACAACTTTAGCAGGCGAGTTGCGTAAAATCTAACAGTTAATGACTAAGACTTGGTATTTAGACGTAGGATGATTAATATTGCTTAAAATACTAAGATATAAATTATATAAAAATAGTCTATTTCCTAACAAGTGCTGAAAATGCCACTTTTCTGCACGCGACTGCAGTTGACCGAGACGACGCGAGTAGCTGAGTTCGGTCAAGCAATCAAGTGCGGAAAAAAGGCACTTTAGGCACGTGTTAGGAACAGCTATTTTTCTACGAGTGTGTGGAAAAAGTCAAACTAAACAACCATGTGATAATATTTTTTTACCATTACTGCTAATTATTATTAACAACATTAATCTGTAAAGAAAAGTTGGTAGCATTTTGCAAATGAATCGCAAAGGCAAGTTGTTGTGGGTAAGTTGCGGAGTTGGAGATTGCCGTTGAGGTGCCATTGAACCGGTCGTCGTTACATGTAACAGAGACACATTGTTGCTTGCTAAAAGACGGTACAATGGGCCTTGAGTGCGTTTTGCTATGTTCAAAGGTAGATACATTTTGGGATAATATTTTGTCCATCTTGAAGCTTGTAGAGCTTTCTAGGTAGCCTTCTGCAACAGATGATGACTTCCAACCTCCAAGTCTTTTAATATTTGTTATGCCTTCACCAGAATTAGCTAACATTGTAGCTGAGGAACGGCGAAAGCTATGTCCCGTGTAAAGTTCTGGGTTTGGAAGACGTAAATAGGCAGCTATTTCAGAGGGCATCTTGCCAAAAGAATTTATTCCTATGCACTGGAAAGTACAAGCCAATTTTTTGTAATTAACAAAAATCTTCTGTGTGGTGTTTCGGGCTTTCGGTAAACTGAAATACTTTTTATACAAAGCTAGATATTTTCCATTTTCAATTTCCTCGGAAATGACAAAACTTCGGCTAGAATGGTTTTTGGAGTCTGGAATATTTACAATTAAAAGATTTCTCTTACCGTCAATATAATCAATGCTAATTATCATCAATTCTTCTCGACGACACGCACCAGCTAGTCTGAAAATTGTGGATACCTTCATCGCTAGATAGACATCATTTGGAGCATCATTATTAAATTTTGGTATTTCATCTTTTGAAAAAAATTTGGCCTTCTTGGTCTAAATCCCACATTTTGCTTCTTTAAAAATGATGTAACTTTGAAATCTTTGCTTAAATTCATGTTCTTTTCGATCTTAATGACACTTTTTAACATGGAATACCTTGACCATAAGGTATTGGGCTTACATGTTTTAGCAAGTTCCGCGAAATATGATTAAAGATTTATCTGAAATTAAATATAAAAAATTTCAAACACAAAGGAGCTTTTAAAAAGCAGAATTATTATTATTATTTATTTTTCCTTCCTAGTTAACTGCAATTCTCGCTTAAATTATGTGTTTTTTTTATTTGTTGTATTTTTTTTCGCTTTTAAAATTGTATACTTATAAATTAAAATACATATATTTACTATGTTATTTTAGTCCGGAAAAATGTGTCTGACTTTATGGAAAATACCTGGGAAAAATTGCTTTATTAGAAAGCAAATAATGGCGTCTATATTAAAGACTTTGACCCGATAGACACTGTAAATTGTTAAGCAAACAAAATGTAGAGATGGGCGTAGTAGCTAAATCGATTGGTTTATTTGTCCCTCGACACTTAATTTTGTGTGTTTACATTTGACACGTTTTTATTAGCAGGGGATCTACAGTATGGACCTAAATTTCGCCCTTCCCTAAAATGTGATTCTTTCGGTATATTCTGATAATATTTTAGTCCCAGAGCTAGTGAACCCTTTGAGTAACGTTGGACCTTTAAGGATAGAAATTTGTATAGTGATAAATCATAGCATGCTTAGTACGAAAATCATCACCTGGCAGGCATCACCCGTGCACATTATCACCCTGTATATTTTTGAAGGTTTAAAAAACAATAAAAACTAAAAACTTGAAGCTGTAGGCTTGAAATTTTTCTAGAATTTAGTTCATTTATAGTAAGGTTTAAAAAAATGTTAGGCGTTTTCAATGAGCAAAAGTACCTGCCAGGCGACCTAAAGGTGTGACTGATGTGGATGGCCATATTTCCAAAACTATAAGAGATAGACATATAAAATGTGGGATTTTCTAAATGCTCTTTTAAAGATCTTTTAAATGGTAATTTATTATATATGCGCCTTACAACAAAAAAACTTTAATTTTTCACCTTGTATATTATCACCAGTATCATCGTTAGAAAGATCTTTAAAAGAGCTTTAAAAACGCAACTTTGGGTACATCTAACTTTATTAGTTTTGGAAATATGGCCATTCAAATCAGCCATACCTTTTGGTTTGCCTGGTAGTCCCAGATCGTTGCTCTTGATATATCTAAAGCTTTCGACCAAGTCTGGCATTACTCACTTCTTAATAAACTTCCCTCCTACGGTCTTCCAACTAAACTCTGCTCTTGGCTCTCCAGTTATCATTCTAATCGACGTATATGAGTCATTGTTGATGGCCACTCTTCAAGCTTTCACGAAATTAATGCTGGAGTGCCTCAGAGTTCAGTACTAGCACCAACTTTGTTTCTTTTTCACATCAACGACCTTCCTTCTTCTGCATCCAAAACACAATCGTGTTCCTTGCCGCGAAAAAAATCATCAAACACTCATCCTTTGCTTATGAGTGGCCAGGTTTTGCAGAGCAGGGACACATTTAACCTTAGTGGGCGTCACATTTGAGAATAACCTTAACTGCAGACCTTCATTATTTTGTAAAAGCTGAAAGTTTGTCAGCACATGCTCCTAATAAAAGTAGAAGCGATGTGAGAGTATGAAGTTTGACTTATAGTGGCTTTGACAGGTACCAGGTCCCAAAGGTTAATGAATTGAAACTTAACTTTCGTTATTTTGTAAAAGCTGAATTTTATGTATGTAACTTGGGTATCTATTATTGAAAATATTTCTGTTATTTAACAAAATATGACAAAAAATATTATTTGAGAGTTGTAGGGTTTGCAAATGGGGATGTCCTAAAAATATTTTAAAGTATACAGAGTGTCCCAACAAACTAACATCACAGCAATAACGTTTTTTTGGCAGTGTATACATCGAAAAGTTTTTAGGTGCCTATTTGTGAAATGACAGAAATATTGGACTTCCTCGAACCATTCGGTCACCCTACTGTTTCAGCGAGCTGGAAAGTATCACTTTGAGCACTTTTGAGGAAAATGACTATTTTGTAAGATTCTTTAAATGCATCAAAAGAATGTTTTTTCTAAAAGTTTGTTAAAATGTTAGCATAGTATTCTGTTTTTTTTACATAATAGAGATATTTTGCACCTCTTATTTTGCAATTCCGTTGTGGTTAACGTTATTGTGAGTCTGCGCAGTAACGCAAACATGATCCGTTATCGTTATTAACCATACCGGAATCCTTTAATTACGGATGAATACCGAAGAGCTTATCGTTATCGTTATTGTTAAACTGCGTGGTTGCCGGACTGTAGAATTTTTATTATCAATTATTTAAGAAGGCTGACATTTTATTGCCGTATTAATTAAAATATCATTGATACATAGGCTCTAATTAGCGAAAAATCCATAGCAGTAAGAAAAAATAAAATAGTGTAAAGAAATTAAAACGGACTTGCATTTTTAAGGATGTTTTAAATCAGTAATTAACTTACATGTTACAATCTGGCACACTTGCTTTTTATTCTACTACCAAACCTAACCTTTCTTGTGTTTTGCTTTTACTGTATTGTTTACATCTACTCTAAAAAACAAAATCAAGAGAACTATTTGCATATATTTAAATATCAATATATAACTTATGGAGAATAAAAGTAAGTACCGATTTTTCGTAAACTTTAAAATCGGTGAACCAAAGGTAAAAATAGGGTTATGTGTCAAAAGCGCAGACGCAAGATAAATTTCTTAAAAGAGGCTGCAAAATCTCTGTCTAAAACTGCTGCCGTAATCGTTATGTTTAATAACTATAACCATAAGGAGGCCAAAAAACGTCTGTTATTTTAAGAGGTGCAAAATGTCTCTAATACCACGTATAAAAGGATTTATTAAAGTTTGGGTCTGTAGATAAGAATAAGTGTATAATGAAACGATCTTTACTTAAAATTTTTATTTAGGCTATATCTAACCTTATTTTTAAAGATTCAAAACTATACTAGACAATTACTGACTATTTTTTCATATTTCGCATGTTACAAGCAAGGAAGCAAGTAAGAAACTTCTGATATATTTTTCCATCCAAGAGTGCCTTGACAATAATTGTCTGAAAAGATTGATGAGAAGAAACAATGGGTATTGTTACGAACTTGAGAAATGTAAAAGTTGGTTTTTAAAATGTATGTACGCAAGAGAAATAGGTCAAAAAAAACCACAAGTAAATTGCATATACAGGGTGAACTTTGCTAAGGACTAGTCAAATATTTAAAGTTAGGGAGATAATTAAGTATTTTAAATAAAGAAAAAGACGTGAATTGTGGGGACAAGTAATGACTTATAAGCCATAGTTTTAATTTTAATCGCGTAAAAAATAAACTTACACTTTATCACAACTTATAGTAAAGTACTGATAGACATACCAAACAACATAACTTGCTTATTGGTTTGGTTTTAATAAAGAACTAAAAAAATCAGGTGATTATTCTGTAACAAAAAGAAGTATAGGGTCTTTTTTTATTGTTGTTTAGTTATTATTTGTGTTTAGAATTTAGATTCCTATTTAATTTAATTACATTTTTTAATTAAATATTTTTAGTTACACAGACATTTTTAATCTACAGGGTGTTAAGAAAATAAATATTCGTAAGAAGAGGTGATTTCTTGCCTAATTCTATGCAAAAAATATTTTTTACCTTAATTATTTAAAATCCCATGCCTAATAGGGTTAAATAAATTAATACATTATATTTAATAATTAACTTTTTTAATACAATATTTTTCTTGCCTATTAAATACAATATACCGAAGAAAAAAAACCAGACAAAATCTCCCACACAATGGGCAACGTCGTACTAACCAGAACTAACCAGAAATTCCAAAAAAGAAAACAAATAATTCAACGTTCGATGCAATGCATAAATTGTCGACTGTCAAACCAAGATCTGCTACTGGTGTTACGTATAACCTTCACTTTCACTACTGACAGTTCCCATGGCACGCCCATCTATTTCCCGCCATTTGAGAAATACCTCGTGTTCACCACCAAACAGGATACCATCAGCGTATAGGAATCTTCGCTCACAGCGCTTAGATCCAGAAGAAAGATGCCGTCAATTTAGCGTGAATCTTTCCTTGATCCCCGAAGGTAAAAAACGTTCGTACGACACCTCTAGCCGCCACTCCGGGAAGAACTTTGTAGTCCTCTACGCACGTCCGCACTGTCCGGAGGTCAAACAAAGAGTCAAGGCTGCAAGCTAGAAAAATATTTGTAGAAGACTCCCAAAGACTTCTGATCACAGGAGAGCGTGGTGCCTAGGGGCGCATTCAGGTTCGACTAAATTGGGGTAAAATTTAGCCCAACCTTGACGTTGGCAAACGAATTTGTTCCTTATGTTTAGTTTTGATAAGGTCTAGCTTATTGCGCATGCCGTCATGTTCGCATGTCGGGCAATTACCGGGCGTCGATTCTGAATTCTTTTAAGGTTTTTGTCGTTCTAGTTTTTAACGTATGTTTTTGACCGCTCTGTATTTATTAATTGTCAAAATATTAATGCAGTCTACTAAATTAGTTCTTTCTCTACGAGAAACCCAACCCCAACTCATATTAAAGACTTTTGTTTAGAAGAAATTAATGGTTATGTAATGGCTTGCAAACGTCATTTTTGACATAAAATTTAAAATAAGTCAAAAACGGTTGGACTTAGGTATAGAACATTATTAATAAATTATGTTTAGAATTTTACGCAAAATCTAAAAAATAAATAATATATAGTGTGTTTTATTTAAAATAGGGAAGTTGACATTAACTTCCGGTATAACCGGAAGTGGTAGAGCTATGAAAATATTTTAGTTGTATGTCCCCCACTGACTTTATAATGTAACCAAATTTTTTAAATTTTCCAAAGCGTACTTTTCGAGAAATCGATCGCAGCAGTTCCCATTGGGAACCCTGTATTTACGGTTGTAAAGTACTTGTCAGGAGCTTTAAAATGATATGCCACAAGACCCCCTGTTCTATTTCATTTTTTTTCTGAAATGGTGCCCATTCGAAGAACAAATTTTTAATTTGATTGAAAAGGATTTTACACGGAGTTCAAGAAGTATTGTAATTACTAATAAATTTAATTGTATAGAAGGAACAGTTTAAAAATGTGAATTCGGTGCTCTTTGATAAAAATCACAAAAAAGTTTAAAGCAAATAAATCGGCATGCTTGTCTTCGCGTCCGCCTTTGCTATATGGGGTGTTTTTTACTGGAAAAATATTATAAATTATTACAAATGCTTTTTGAAAACCTGAAACTTATTATATGTTATTATAAATTTACACCCCTTAACATTATTATATTTTATTGTACAAAATAAACTAAAATGTCAGCTTGTTTGGTTAATTCGGTAGTATTCTAATTAGTAATCCCATGATTATTATCTCATATGATATACAGGGTACGACAATAGGTATAATTTTTTTAAATGGAATACCCTGAATATTATATCACCACCAAAAAAATATTTAAAATGCTTTAAAAAATACTACATTTGATGTGTCTATCTCAATTAGTTTCGGAAATATGACCAACCAAATCTGAAAAATAATTTTAAATTATTCTTAGAAGCGTAATAGAGATACATCTTCCCAACTTTTTTATTTTTAACGTATAAAATAAATTAAAAACACTGTTTTGTTGGGTAGATTCTGTAGAATCAATATCTTTCATCAGAATGCTTTTATCTTGTAGGATATACAGTGTAGGACAAAACATATTAAATTTTAAAATGGAAAACCTTGTAAATTATAAAAAAATCTTGTATCTGTCCTTACACTCAGAAGTAGCAAAAAGTAGGAAGGCAATTGTAAGTACAAAAACTGATAAAGAAAAAGGTAAAAATTCTTTGACAAAAGTAGCGAGAATTCGCGAGACTGCATCGGAAACACAACAATAGCTCTTATTATTTAAACTCTTTTACTTTTTTTAGTAAACAAGGCTAATCATAAACTAAGTAGATTAAATGTTGTATATTTATGTTTACTTAAAATACATTTTCAAGTTTCTTATTACCCCAATAGAAGTCGTCATATCCTTTTCTAATTTTGCGTACCTATATGTAGTTTTGAGTGTTTACTTTGAAATACACAGCATGAGCCATTAAAATTTCAAAGGTGCTTTTTGGCCAAAATAATGGATTTCTATCCCATAGTGTATCAGCGCGTCGCTGTAAAGAATAGCGGCGCCTTTGTATAAAATAGTCCGATTGCAGGCGGCCTTTTTACTTATTTTTGTATTATTTTCAAAAGGTACCGACTTTGCTCTTTTAAAATGTTCTTACTATAACTTAATGTGATTTACGAATATTGTTTTTTTTTTTTTGGTGCATCACATCGTTTTAAATAAGTAATTGTGGATATTGGTGGTATGTACCGCTACGTATCGGTAAGTCCTGTCATTATTAGGTAAAATGTAATTTACTGGGATCGTGATTTAATAAAAAACATTAGCCACAAAAATTGCGACAAAAATTATTCAGTAATTGAAGGCATTATTTTCAACAAAAATATCAAACCAACGTATAAACTCGATGAATCAGTGCGGTCTTCGTGCGCTCGTATCCCTGTTGTGATGCAGCGTTGCCAAATGTTTCGGAAAATTCAATTATTTACGACTTAATTTTCTCGAATACGATAGATTTTCGTACATAATTTATTATAATTCTTTTGTTTAGAATAATGCAAGAAATTACTTCTTAAAGTTACAAACACTATTTCCCTAACATCCTGTATATTATCCAGGTTTTATTAATATCATACATACCTATTTACTTGTTAATTTTACCATTATTTGACGTTAAGGTCGATATAAACTTTCTCGAATTTTGCACAGTGGTATATTAAAATTTACATACATTATAAAAAAGTTTGCTAATTTCAAAAGTTTTAATACAATTTATAGTAATAACAACCTACGGGTGCAATAAGAAACTTTACCTGTGGGAAATCTAACAAAATTCCAAACTTTGAATTATTTTCTTTGATCTACTATTTCATTTGGTTTCAGTATTAAAGACTTAGGTTATCAGAAAGTTGATTGCACAAGGTACTTATATAAGTTTACCTATTTGAATTTTGTTGTTATTTATTATTAAAAACCAATAAAAAAATTATAGAGGTATAGAAGGAACAGTTTAAAAATGTAAATTCGGTGCTCTTTGATAAGAAAAAAAAATCACAAAAAAGTTTAAAGCAAATAAATCGGCATGCTTGTCTTCGCGGCCGCCTTTGCTATATTTCTTTTATGATATGCCGGTTGATGCAGCTGTTCATCGCACTATGGGATAGAAATTAATTTTTTGGTCAAAATTCTTAAACTTACCAATCTAACTTAAAATAAGGTGCTTTTTACTGGAAAAATAATGTAAATTATTACAAATGCTTTTGGAAACCTAAAACTTATTAGGTATACGTTATTATAAAATTTACACCCCCTTAACATTATTATTTTTATTGTACAAAATAAACTAAAATGTCAGCTTGTTTGGTTAATTCGGTAGTATTCTAAACAGTAATCCGATTATTATCTCATATGATATACAGGGGTACGACAATAGGTATGATTTTTTAAATGGAATACCCTGAATATTATATCACCACCAAAAAAATCTTTTAAAATGCTTTAAAAAAATACATTTGATGTGTCTATCTCAATTAGTTTCGGAAATATGACCATCCAAATATGAAACATAATTTTAAATTATTCTTAGAAGCGTAATAGAGACACATCTTCCCAACTTTTTTTATTTTTTTAACGTATAAAATAAATAAAAAACACGGTTTTGTTGGGTAGATTCTGTGGAATCCATATCTTTCATCAAGAATGCTTTTATCTTTTACGATATACAGTGTAGGACAAAACATATTAAATTTTAAAATGGAAAACCTTGTAAATTATAAAAAAATCTTGTATCTGTCCTATACACGCATGAAGTAGCAAAAAGTTGGAAGGCAATTGTAAGTACAAAACCTGATAAAGAGAGAATGTTTAAAAAATCTTTGACAAAAGTAGTGAGACTTCGCGAGACTGCATCGGAAATACCACAATAGCTCTTATTATTTAAACTCTTTTACTTTTTTTAGTGAACAAGGTTAATAATAAACTTAGTAGATTAAATGTTATATATTTATGTTTACTTAAAATACATTTTCAAGTTTCTTGTTACCCCAATAGAAGTCGTCATATCCTTTTCATAATTTTGCGTACATGTGGTTTGGAGTATCTACTTTAAAATACACAGCATGAGCCATTAAAATTTCAATTTTCAATTGCTTTTTGGCCAAAATAATGGATTTCTATCCCATAGTGTATCAGCCCGTCGCTGTAAAGGATAACGGCGCCTTTGTATAAAAATAGTCCGATTGCAGGCGGCCTTTTTGTTTTTTGTATTATTTTCAAAGGGTACCGAATTTGCGCTTTTAAAATGTTCTTACTATACCGGTTGTCAAGTTATACATTTACACCTTGTAGAAAACATCTAAAAACACCAAGCCGCGACCAGCCTTGCAACAATTTGCCAAACATCCGTTCAAACTAACTAACATATTTTCGCGCTCCTTTGACGCCAAAAAACCGACAAGCTCTACACCATCGGCGAATCATTTGCCAAGCCTTTGAAACGACGTAAATGTGGGGCGGTACAAACTTATTTAAACAAAAAGCTGTTTTTTTACCCTTTAATTTATCGATATAGAACAAAAATACCTATTATTTCTTTATTATACAGAGTGTAAAAATAACTAAAACTATTGTTTAAGGATTAGTCCGCCTCTGACGACCTAATAAATGCAATGTTTTTACAAGAACACCACTTTAACGGGTCCCTATAAATATTTATCATATTTAAAAAATATTTCAACATACCAAATACTTCCTATTAAGGAAAAAAATATTTTTTCTACTACTGTATAAATAAGAAAACTTTGTGGTCCTAGCAACGCGAATAATAACGAAAGAGAACCTTCGTGTTACCTGGTTGCTAAGCGTTGCTAGCTACGAAAGTAATATTTTCAGCGCCTGGACAAAAAGTAAGAGTAAAAAAAAAAGAAAATATGCTTGTGGGAAATATTAGCATTTATTTATAAAAAGTAACTAATTTATGACAAAATATTTTAAAAAGTAGGTTAGGTATTGACATTAAAAGTAATTGTGCAATTTCAGCAATTAGCAAAAGAAATTGGAGGAATAATACTTGAATTAACAGTTTTTAAATTTGTTGTTGGGGTATCGTTATCACCTTTAACTACGTTAATCTTCATATTTTTCACTGTTACTTCATTAGAGGAAATATTGATAGGAATTTCATGTAAAACCTTCTTTGAAATTTCCACCTTATTACTATAGGATTCAGCAATATATCCCTCCGCAACAGAAGAAGACTTCCAACCTCCATGCCTTTTTAAGTCCAAAATATCGACATCCGAAGCATTGGCAAGGAACGTAGTTCACGTTCTTTTTAAATAATGGCCAGTGTATCTACTGATGTCTTCAAGCTTTAAAAACTTCGCAATTTTAAGTTAAAACTTTATGATTTCTTCTTTTTTAAAAATTTTTGACTTTTTTGCCTCATAACCATCGTTTTTCCTTTTAATAAAAGCAACTAGTTTCTTGAACTCCGTAATATCTTGATTTTTGTTTACGAAAATTGTTAACTTGAGCATGGAATATAGAGACCAGAGGGTTGGTGGTGATAAAGAGTCGGATTTTTCTTGAAAATACGCCAACATTCTCGTCAATCCGCCCCACATTTTTTGTAGCAAACCATTCAGAAAACGATTTATATGTTTGATGGTACCTCTCTTTAGATTTGTCTGGCAGAAGTGAGGCACACGCAAGGTCAGCTGCCTTTTGGATGCCATTTTCATATTCATTTAACATTTTAAAATGGGAATGGATTTATACTAAATTAAAAATAATTCAATATCTGACAAGTGCTGATGACAGACAATGTCAACAATAAATGTGTTGCTATGGATTAATTTTTAACAGGTAAAATTTCAAAATCTCTGATATTTCTATTAAAACATGATGTTAATGATTATTAAATTATGCGATACATAGAACAGTAGCAGAAAAAATATAATACATTACACAATGCGAAAGGCCTTTTAAGTGTGCGGAGGTTTTAAATAGCCTCGGCTTCGCCTCGGCCATATAAAAACCACCTCACCCAAAAATAAACTTTTCTGCATCTTGTAATGTAAATAACTATTTTGTTGCATCCTTTAAGGATACATATCTCAGAAAAAATATAGCTTGAACTTGTCGCATTATTTTTATGTGTTCTATATGAATCCGAGAGATTGACCACCCTGTATAATGAATAACTATGATGTAAACAATAATGTAATTTATATTTGTTCTAATTATAAATTTAATATTATATGGTTCAACTTATGTAAGCGAATTTAATTCAGTATAGTTAAAAATAAATAAAACAATGTTTAAACTAAAACCAAATTTGAAAATCAAATAATTGTAAATTTGAATTTTAATCTATTATAATTTGCTGCTATAAGGCTTTTAAAACTTAATATTATTGAGATATTGTGGCGTTGACATTTTGAAATGCTACTTGTAAGGCCTACTTTACGTCACTGGGCAAATGTACCATATGGAACTATCTATTGGACCATGAGACCGGTGAACCATCAAAACTAACTTTGCATTTTTCAAAAACTAATTTAACTTATTGAACTAACTTAATTTAGTACGGGCATACCCCCACTAGGGGTAGCTCGTACGGGAGCTTAACTAAAACTTTAACTTTATACTTGACTTCACTTTACCTACTTCTTATCTAATCTCCTTATAACTTCTTTTCCTCTCTTTTAAATATTAAATTTTCCAGTGTTTGTTTTGCATTTCTACGCTACCCAGTTTGTTTAATGTTTTTATTTTATTATTATAAGAGTAACCTAGAAAATTGTTTAATTTATACTTTTAAAACCTTGACATCTCACGTATAGCTTTATTTAGCCAAATTCCCAATGTTAAGTAACCTTATTAAAATGTATACTTATTTTAAAATTCCCAAAAATGTATATTTTTAAAATTCCCAAAATGTATACTTTTTTATACTAGGTGTTCACAATATTATCAACGGATATTATAGTCAAATAAGAGCACTACCATTGTTACTTTTTATTTTTATGGTAATTGAAAGTGGTAATTTTACTTGGATAAATTTTGGCTACGTCACAATATTAATTTAGTCTGTTTGCTTCTTGTTCTCTTTAATTTCATATCTTGGTTGGTTTGTTGGTCTATTTATTCTTGGCTCTGGTCCCTTTCGGTCCAATTTACCAGCACATTCGGGGGAAAATCTGGATAGTCGAGCTCGTAGCTCCCAGAAATTTCGGATTCATTCACTATTTATTTATTTTTAAAATTATGAAGTGGCATGAATTTCGGCCATCTTCCCTGGAACTGTTACTGGTATCGCGCATAACCGGTTTCTTTCAGTGCTAACCCACCTCGCGACGCCCGCCTCCATAGGAAAACACCTCGTGCAGCACGCCAAACTGGTTCCAGAAAAAAGATACCTTCTCAAATTCAGCTGTGAGTTTCCTATCTTCCCCGGGGCGTCTTCTACATCCTCCATGCACGATACCACTTGAGAGCCGTATGGACTTCCTTCCAACGTCCACGACGACCAAGAACGAACGGAAACTGATTTCATTTTCTATTCAGCTGTACTTGATCCATGGTAGCTTTCCAGTGACGAAAATTTTTGTGCTTTACGCTCCAGGGCTTAAAGCTCTTGATTTGCTATAAAAGTTAGTCACTGTAACGCATCCTTAGACAAGGAAAAAGAGATAACTTTAGGAAATTTTAAAATTTCGTTTTTTCAACTTTTCTTGGCTTTATAATAATAATCTCTTTTTAATATCTAATTCCATTTTAAACAAATAATTTTACATCCATCATCTAGTTATCTATCTGATCGACGTATATCAGTTATTGTGGACGGCCATTCTTCAAGCTTTCACCAAGTAAATGCTGGAGTGCCTCAGGGCTCAGTTCTGGCACCAACATTGTTTCTTCTTTACATCAACGACCTTCTCTCGTCCACAACTAATTCCATTCATAGTTTCGCCGACGATAGTACCCTTCACTCCAGTTTTCAGGTTCCTAAACCCATCACTAAACCTGATTTGGAAAACAAGCGCAGAGCAATGATGCAGATATCTTATTCACAGGATCTTAATTTATTATTGGATAGGGGCGCCAAAAATCTCATCCATTTTAATGCATCCAAAATACAATCATGTTCCTTGTCGCGAAAAGAGTCACCAAATACTCATCCTCTACTTATGAGCGGCCAAGTTTTCAGAGCAAGGACACCTTTAGTCTTGTAAGCGTCACATTTGAAAGTAACCTTAACTGGCATAAACACATTGTATCTATAGCCACGGCAGCTTCAAAAAGCTTGGATTTATCTTTCGAGCCAAAAAGTATTTTTCCCCTTCTAATTTATACACTTTGGATGTGTCCTAAATCCGACCTCCCTTGGAATATTGTTCACATATCTGGGGCATGGCGTCCCCCACAACCCTAAGCATTCTTGATTCCATTCAAAGAAGAGCTATTCGTCTCATTAATGATCCTTCAGTTACAGAAAGGTTTTCCTCTCTTGCCCATCGTCGGGCTGTGGGGATTTATCGCTTTTTTATAGGTACTTTCATGGCTTCTGCTCTGAAGAATTGTTCAGTATAGTTCCTCAACTCACGGTTCCCAACAGAGAAACTCGTGGTGCCGCGCGTATGCATCCCTATACGGTCCAACTGGACAGGCTTTGCCCACTTTGTTCGTTCTTTTATCCTTGGAGTTTCTAGACTGTGGAACCTACTGCCCGCGGAGGTCTCTCCTTCCCCTCCCCCAAGTCTTCAAGTGTTTAAGTCCCGTGTCAACAAATTCCCTCTAACGTCGCTTAAGACACCCACGATACGTTAGTATTTAGGCTTTTAGCCTTCGTGGTTTGTCCAAAGATAAAAAAAATGTAGGTTTAGTGGTTTTAAAGATATTTAAGAGTTGCAGTTCTTTTTACTAACCCTGTATGAATGTAATTATCGAAACGTGCTAGTTGAACTACAGAGTTTTTCAATAAAACCAAATTTTGTTATTTTACTCTTCAAAATGTAACAGCTTTTATATTCTTGACAATTATTTTCATGATTATTGTCATCCCATCTAAAATAACAGTCGTAGCCTCGTTAGGTCGTTTTTATGAATTCGAAAATAAAATTTTAATTCTACAGTTATACTTTTAACAACGGTTGTAAAGTTTTAATTAGACCGTAGCCCAGGTTTCATTTTTCTGATATAATAAAGTTGTTATGTTTTTACCATATTCTCTGACGTTATATTAATGTGTTTAACAAAATTCGTCCTTGGGGGCCTATACCGGGTGAAATCGCCAAACTGGCCATAGAAAATCCCATGTGATTGATGCCTTCAACTATTGGCTCCCCTGTTGATTTTACGACAAAATTGTATTTGACTATTTTGTAGATATTGATAAGATAGGCTTACACACTTAATTTCGTTTCTTGCTTATACACCAGTAAAAAAATTAAAGGATACGAAAAACATCCAAATTTTTTTAAGTGGCTGTATTTTGCTTTAACCACTATATGGATCAGATGACTTGTTTATTCAGCTTTAATGTTCATTTTTTTAAATTTTGATACGTTCACTTCTCGCTGAGATATTGACCTTTGCAGGGAAAAGAAATTTATTGTCTTTAACCCTCAATAGAGACATTTTGCACCCCTTACTTTGCAATTCCTTTGTGGTTAACGTTATTCTGAGACTGCGCAGTAACGCAAACATGATTCGTTATCGTTAATAACCATACCGGACTCCTTTAATTACGGATGAATACCGAAGAGCTTATCGTTATCGTTATCGTTATTGTTAAACTGCGTGGTTGCCGGATTGTAGAAATTTTAATATCAATTATTTAAAAGGTTAAAATTTTAATGCCGTATTAATTAAAATATCATTTATACATAGGCTCTAATTAGCGAAAAATTTATAGCAGTAATAAAAATCAAATAGTGTTAAGAAATTAAAACGGACTTGCACTTTTACGGATATCTAAATCAGTAATTAATTTAGATGTTACAATCTGGCACACTTGCTTTTTATTCTACTACCAAACCTACTTTTAGTGTTTTGCTTATACTGTATTGTTTGCATCTACTTTAAAAACGAAATCAACAGAAGTGTTTGCATATATTTAAATATGGATTCATATCTTATGAAGAATAAAAGTAAATACTGATTTTACGTTAACTTTAAAATGGGTAAACCACAGGCAAAAATAAGGTTATGTGTCAAAAGCGCAGACGCAAGATATATTTCTTAAAAAGAGGCTGCAAAATCTCTGTCTAAAACTGCTGCCGTAATCGTTATGTTTAATAACGATAACCATAAGAAGGCCAAAAAACGTCTGTTATTTTAAGAGGTGCAAAATGTCTCTAACTCCACAAAAATCGGCTATGGTAATTGAAATTTTTTTTTTTAGTTTTTACGTTAATTTGAAAAATCAAGAAAAAGGTTTTTTGTGGCTTTTGGGATAATCAGTCGCTAAATTAAAAATATCAAGTAAACCAGTAATGTTAAGTATGTCTTTTACAGTTTAATACGCCTTCAAAAACTCCACTAAGTTTCAATTTAATCCACCACGCCGTTTTTTTATTTTATTTAATTAAATTGTTTAAAAAGAATTAAGAATCACGATTTTGATTTTCAATGATCATAATCTTTAATCTAATGCAACAAAGAGTTTTAAAGTTTTTTAATGTATTTTTATGAATAAAACTGTTTAAATTTAGGAGGAAAAATTAAAAAGAAAAAGAAAAAAAAGATTTTTAAAAAATGTTGGACTTTTTTTATGTTGCCCATACTGCCGTCATTTAATATTTTGGCGGCGGTATACAGTGTTTATATATTGGTTATACAGGGTGATTCAAAAATCGATCACGAAACTTAAGGGGTGATTCTACTTGACAAAATAAGGGTAGAGCTTCATATATATTTTTTTCAAAATGTCATTCGTTTTCAAGTTACAAGCCGTCAAAGTTCAATGTTTATTATGTTTTTTCGCCCTATTGCATTTATTTTTCAACCAATCCAGTTGATATTTGGCACACAAATCGAGCTTTGCAAATTCTAAAATTTTAAGACAAAAGTACTTTTTAAATACCGCCGGAGGGCACTTTACCTAAAACTTAAAATTTATTTACATCATAACTTTTTATTTTGACAGATATCGCAAAGCTGGGGGCGCCATTTTATAGACAATCAAAAACTTTAAAAATAAGGTACGCTTTATTAAAGTCGATAAACCTCACCGTTTAGGCACCAATAGACACCAAAGTTTTCATCAATTTCAATCAAATTAACTACATACATACAGGGTGTCCAGTAACTCAACCGACAAACTTTACGGGGCGATTCTACAACAGAAAATAAGAAAAAAACTTCATATAAACATATGTTCTAAACGTCTTAGTTTTTGAACTACAGGGTGTTAAAAATTAAAAAAAATATTTAACACACCGTAGTTCAAAAACTAAGACATATGTTTATATGAAGTTTTTTAAAGTAATTTCTAGCCAAAGAAAAAAAATGTTAAGGGTGGACAACCCTTATCACTAAGGGGTATGAAAAATAGATGTTGGCCGATTCTCAGACCTACTCAATATGCTCACAAAATTTCATGAGAATCGGTCAAGCCGTTTCGGAGGAGTACGGGAACGAACATTGTGACACGAGAATTTTATATATGTATAAGATTTAAAGCTTAAATATTGCACAATCTTTAAAAATAACTGTACGACCAAAGCAAATCAAAAAGGTTATGTTTTATTTTGACACGAAGTCGATAAATAAAGGCCAAAGGTATCATACGTGTACAGAAAATATCAAAAGTCCCAGTCAATCTTAAAAACAGCTGATTGGATCTACCCAACCCATCGGATCAATATTTGAAAATGCCTATAGTTGTAACAGTCGACAAAATAACCTATAGATAGACATTCTGGGTCTTTGTATCTGTTTTTTAGCTAAGGGATAAACATAACAACTTGAAAATCCCCAGGCGGATCTCGCATGAAATACACAAATCCATTATACCCTTTAAAACCGTTTAAAATTGCAAGTTGCACCCTCAAAGAAGTGCTTCCGAGAACATTTCCTTCCCCGAGAAGTCCGTTTTGCGGAAATCCAAAGAAATTTTCAACGTTGCGATTCTTTAAGAGCCATGTGAACCGTGCAATGAAAATTTCATTTCACATCTGAATGTCCGTAAGCAGAGATGATTCAGTTTTTTGCATTTGAGAGATTCAAAAGAAACAAAGAACGTACATGCATTATTCTAAATATTGATACAGATAGAAGGTATGTAAGATATTTCAAAAGTAATAACATCCCAGCAAACACTTTTTGCCGGCAATATACATTTTTCATATTGGCATTGATGGTAAAGCATTGGCAATTGGTGGCAATATTATGCCAACATCTAATACGCATTAAAAAGTTAACCCTAAATAAACACTCAATTGCCAATAAATTTTACATGCAGGCGAATTGTCGGCAAGCATACAAAAATGGCGGCATACCAATCCTGATTAAATAAAGCATGCCTTTTTGTTGCAGGCAAATAAATATTGGATTTTTGAAGGCAAACCTTCAACGCATATTCATACTTTTTAAACCATATTATTAACATTGGTATTTAACTAACATTCGAGCAATTTTTTTGATCTGTTTTATTTATAATGGCGGCTAAACAACATTATTTTATGTTTTTTATATAATTTAAAGGAAATGGCCTTTTCCTAACATTTTATTGATACAAATCATGCAAATAAAAATTAAGTCAAACAAAATGTTTATTATGTATTTTGAGAGAATAAAAATAAAATGATGGTAAAATTAGCTAGGTTAATTTCTGACGATTTTGACCGAAGGTGATAAATTCAAATTTCCCGCTTAGCCGAAATACAAGATTTGACCATTTGACAGATGAGGCAACCTTGCTTTTGTTTGGCCGCTTTGTGCAATTGTTTTCTACGTAGTTTTCTAGCTTTTTAGTTTCTTTTTAAAGAAAAGAGTTTTTAGTAGATATAATTAAGTGTATTCATTACCTAATTAGGTGTGTGTTGTGTAATTAATTGGTGATGGCTAGTCAAGAAGGCAAGTTATTCAAGTAGACTGTTAGGAGCTGTAAACATTTCTGTTTAAAACCTTTAAATTTGTAGTTACCTAAAAAAATTATATGAAATCAGGAGTTGCCTTATTAAAAGTTTTAAAGACGTGTTAATAAAAGAAATTATATATATTTAATAGTTTTTTTTTGACATTTAACTCCTTTAAAATATTTCTCCCTATGTTTTGGATCTGAAAATTGAGTGTAAGTGTCCCTTAAATACTTACTATTTTAAAGTGTTTTCTTTGATTTATTATCTTTTTTAATTTTATTATATACTTTTATTTTATTTTTTGGTTTATTGTTACGGTATAAAAATTTATATTATGTAATTTTTTTATTGATAAAGTTTTCCTGCCTTTTTTCTCATTTTTTCGATTACAAAATTCTAAATATGTTATTTAACTTTTGGGACATTCAACTTATAAAACTTGCAATACTTATTTAATGATAAATGCCATTATCCTAAAACGCATTTTTTTTGCCAATAACTTATTAATGATAGATGCCATCATCCTAAACGCATTTTTTGGCATAACTTATTAATGATGGATGCCATCATCCTAAACGCATTTTTTCATCATAAATTATTAATGACGGATGCCATCACATTATCTGCAACACGTGGCCTAATAACGCGCCAATTGCCCACTTTCGCGTCTTTTTGATACCTTTTGCCAATGCCTTGCCATTAAAGAGTGTTGGCAATGCCAGTAAATTAAATGTACAACGCCGGCAAAAAATGTTATATGGGATAGCTACCGCTTTTAAATCGAAAAACATTAAATATGTTCTTATGAGATGAATTCTTTCTGATCCTAATTCTAATTTTTGGTTGTGAAAAGATACAGGGTGTCAAGACATAAGGTGTACAACGGAACCGTAAAGTTCCTTGTCTAAAATAAAAAGATACCTAGGTGATTCAAGAATCGACTATTGAAACATTCGAATTTCGACAGATGGATTGGTATGCGGTTTTTTACATTCACTTTCAAAAGTATTTGATTATAGTCCAGTAAAGCCTGTGGGGCATAGAATGCTTTATGTTTTACCCAAAAAACAATTTTTCAATAACTAATTACATTATTTATTCGCAATATAAAAAATAAGTTGCACCTGTACCTGTATACGTAAGTAGATAATGACTGGTGTTAAGTTTGACTTTTGATGTTTCTATCAGTTAGTCAGTTGGCATTTTTATTTAACGATTTGCTCAAAATGGAAGAAATTCCACAAAATATAAGAGAAGAGGCCATAAAAGCGACCGAAAATCTTTTGCCAGTTAAATCAAGGCAAACAGTAGTGATCGGGAGTATGGCATATTTGGTATTTGGAAAGATGCGAACGCAATTCTTCAAATAACCGAAACCGTTTTAATGGCATATTTTTCAGGAACTGGTAAGTTATTGATTTCTATTTTAATACATATGTTTAACAAACTTTATTATTTTTAGTCGGAAAAATACAGTCCGAACTCTCTCTGACCAAGTATTCCACCCTAAGGTGTACGTTGATGGTCTATGAAAATATAGACATTTCGCAATACCATCGTCTCATATCTTTTAAAAGTTAAGTCGAAAGGATACGTCCCGAAGAAGTCTAAAGTTTTGAAGGAGAACAAATATTAAAATTTATTTTTGTATAAACTTGATCTTTATTGTGAGAGAAATAAAACTGGATATGCAATAAAATTTCCATATTAGCGCATTAGGTGTGATAGCAGGTATTATTGCTACCATAACATATTCCTTTCTTTAAGGTGATTTTTCAAGTATTTCTAAGGTAAAAAGTTCCTATGAACGTGTGGTCTAAGATGTTTCGTGCTTTCAAGATACAGGGTGTCAAAGTTTTTATTTTTATTTATGTTTTTTTCTGCATAACTTCCTAAATAATGCCGATTGAACTGAAAATTGGTACCTGGGGGTTTTTGACATGAGAAATTTGAATTTGTTCTTAATTTAGCCTTTACTTCTGTAGAAGGCGCTAGCCACATGTATTATTCCTCACTTTCAAAGGCTCATGGACTTCTTTGTACAACCCTGTATTTACATTTTGTTAAAAGAAATGGATTCCCTTTAGTCATTTTTACGTAAAGAAGGTACCTTTATTAGATGACGCTAGAGCAACTCGTTTTCGAAATATTTTGGTTTGGTTTGAAATCGATGCATGTGTTTTGAAAAAAACAATTTTGTAAATTAACTTTTTTAATCAACATGAAATATTAAAAAAATAACAGAACGAACACTAAATAAAAACACAGTAGGGAATTTTTCCTTGTGCTTTACAACATACATAGCCACCCCTACAATTGATGCTCGTATTTTACTTCCGACGCGATTTCGGTAGGGTCATCAACGGCGGGATTTAATACCCTACCGCTATAGACAATGAAACTTGTCTAATAAGTAGACGCATGGTATTGCTTATGCCATTCACCACGACTCGATACAGCCTCACTGATGGCAGGTTCCTGTAAGGCAGGCGAAACCGGTCTGGGAAGAGAGTCGTGGTGGATACCTATACAAGCTAGAAAATGTTTCTTTTAACTGTCTTTAAAGGAAGTAAAATATTTTATATAATACCCGACAGTAGGAATTTTTTCCTGTGCTTTACAACATACATAGCCACCCCTACAATTGATGCTCGTATTTACTGAATGCCATTTCAGTAGGGCATCAACGGCAGGATTTAATATCTTACCGCTAGACAATGAAACTTGTCTAATAAGTTGACGCTATGTTTTCTATGCTTATTCACCACGACTCGATACAGCTCACCTTAACTCGGCTCTTCGAATTTCTTACGACACAGGTATCTTTCCAGAGAGCTGGAAAGCTGCACGTGTTCAACCTATTCCCAAGAAAGGATCTAAATCCCTTCCATCTAACTATAGACCAATTTCAATTCCTCTCAGTTCTTTGTAAAGTAATGGAAAAATTAATTAATTCACAAATTCTTAAGTACTTAGAAAAACACAAAATTTTGCATGACAGGCAGTATGGATTTCGCCACAAAAGATCTACAGCAGATCTTCTTTCCTTCGTATCACACTGTTGGAATAAGTCTCTTGAGTTTCTAGGTGAGTCCCAGATCGTTGCTCTTGATATATCCAAAGCTTTTGACCAGGTCTGGCATGCCGCACTTCTTAATAAACTTCCTCCTATGGTCTTTCAACTAAACTCTGTACTTGGCTCTCTAGTTATCTATCTGATCGACGTATATCAGTTATTGTGGACGGCCATTCTTCAAGCTTTCACCAAGTAAATGCTGGAGTCCCTCAGGGCTCAGTTCTGGCACCAACATTGTTTCTTCTTCACATCAACGACCTTCTCTCGTCCACAACTAATTCCATTCATAGTTTCGCCGACGATAGTACCCTTCACTCCAGTTTTCAGGTTCCTAAACCCATCACTAAACCTGACTTGGAAAACAAACGCAGAGCGATGCAGATATCTCTTTCGCAGGATCTTAATTTAATATTGGATTGGGGCGCCAAAAATCTCGTCCATTTTAATGCATCCAAAACACAATCATGTTCCTTGTCGCGAAAAGAGTCATCAAATACTCATCCTCTACTTATGAGCGGCCAAGTTTTACAGAGCAAAGACACCTTCAATCTTGTGGGCGTCACATTTGAAAGTAACCTTAACTGGCATAAACACATTGTATCTATAGCCACGGCAGCTTCAAAAAAGCTTGGATTTCTTTTTCGAGCCAAAAAGTATTTTTCCGCTTCTAATTTATACACTTTGTATATGTCCCCAAATCCGACCTCCCTTGGAATATTG
>JACEGR010009917.1:0-22606 GCA_014170235.1 Listronotus bonariensis
CAGTACCCTAAATATGGAGTTGCGCAAGATTCCTAAATAATTGCTCTGACGTCAGAGATCTTGAGATAATAAGCTCCCCGGGGTGGAGGCCCCTCAATCCCCTATCTCTCCCTACTAATATCTTATGGATTTTTTAAAGATAGGTATACCTACTGCTTTTTTAGTAATTCACTAGTTATATTACTACCGCTCTTAGTTACAAACACTTTATTTGTTAGCGATACTTCCAATGCAACCCATCCTAAAAACTTTGTTCAAGCCGGCTATAATTGCAAAAAAATTAGCCCGAATATACCTCTAAAAAATCTTGTATAAAAGTCATAAAACAATATTCAAAAATTTTTAAAATCTCAAACTTTATAGCAAAAAAACTACGGTGGGGTTAGTAACCTTGTCCCAGGCGAAAATTAGTTTATTTTTTTATGTTTGCAGCTAATAATTGCTTTTGTGTAAGCTGATCTAATAGTATTAAAAAAACACAATTTATTTTTCATATATACAATAATCCCTTGGGAAATTCACAATAATGGTAAATAAATTATTTGCGAAATGACATTTTGTTATATAATAAATTTTTCATTTGAGAAGTGCAGAACAAGTTTAGGGGCGAATAGAGGTGTCATGGATCTGTGAGTTGAAAAACATTAATAATTTTAAAATCGTTTTACGGTTTAAAAGACGTAGCTTAAGCTTTTAAAATTTATGTTGGTTTTGGAGATTTTCTACTATCGTGAACAGTTTGTATTGTAACACACGCCTAGGCTTACAGTTTTGTAGGTTATTAGGTAATTTACATCATTTTAAGCTTACGTCACACGGCGAGCGGGATAGGACATTAGCGGGACATGAGCGCATCAATGTCATATGAAAACACGTCCGTAACGCCTGACGTGTCGCGGACGTGTGTTTTTATGTGACATTGATGCGCTCGTGCGCTAGAGATGAGCATAAAATCACTACCTGTTAATCCTTAACTGTGAATAACAATTCACATACACTACCTGTTAACAGTTTAAAAATTACCTGTGAATGGGTAAACTGTAAATAATATTTTTCACATACCTAATTATCAAATTACCTGTTGTGTAAATGACTAAACTGTAAATGATACCTTTTCACATAGTTATCAAATTTTTGTTGTGTGAATGGCTAAACTGTAAATGACAAACTTTTTTACATAATAATCAACTTAATGGTTGTTTGTCATTTTATTTTTGTTATGTTAAACTTTTTTAGTCTTTTTTTTTGTTTTAAAATACTAAATTACATGTATACCCTTTTTAAATAAGAAAATGCATATATGTACTTACTTATAATACAGAATGGACGTAAATAGTCCCCCCTTTTAACTTTTGTACCCTTAATTTTTCTTTATAAAATTTGGGTATGACTAAAGGGAGGACACAAACTACTTTTTGACGTAAAATTGATAGTTGCAACAATCAAGATGGCGGATGAGCGCCATCTTAGGAAAAAAATTTATAAGTGGGATCTTGTGGCATATAATTTTTAAGCTCCTAACGAGTACTTTGTAACCCTAGAATATAAAGACAATATCTTTACCTATTACAAAATTGTGGTACTTTTAAAATTACCTAAATTTCTGATTTGGATGGCCATATTTCCGAAACTGATAAAGTAAGATGTATTTAATATAATATTTTTTTAAAGCTCTTTTAAAGATTTTTTTAAATGGTAAATAAATATTTAGGGTGCTTCGTTTAAAAATAAGTACATTTTGTCCTACCCTGTATATTATTATCAGTATCACCTTTGGAATGATTTTTAAAAAGCTTATAGAAAATACCTCATTATGTTCATCTAACTTTATAACTTTCGGAAATATGGCTATCCAAAACAGGTATTTAGGTGATTTTGTGGTAGGTGAAGGAGCTTTAATATAATGTACTACAAGTCCCTCTTTTCCATTTTCTTTTAAAATGGTGCCCAACCGCCACCTTGATCATTGCAACTGTCATTTTTACGTCAAAAAGTAGTTTATTTTCTCCCATTAGTCATAACCAAATTCTATGAATAAAAAATTAAGGGTACAAAAGTTAGCAGGGGGGACTATTTACGTCCACACTGTATATTAAACCAGGCATAGTTTGTAATTTTGTTACCTGATTAATGATTTCGTGCAGTAAAAACATTATTTTGCCTTATTTTTTTTATTTATTTTACTACACACTGACAACAAAATACAAAATTTTACTTTTATCTTCTATGAAGTAACGGCGTCGTTGTCGTTCTTTTATTCGATAATAGTTAAATTCACATGCACGGGTTAAAATCACTGTTAATAAAAAGTCACAATCACAGGTATACCTGTGAATGAAAATTCACAGTTAAGCTCATCTCTACTAGCTACTTACCAAAAACTTAGTACTGACACAAACTGTGACCTTCTTTTCTGCAGGTCACAACCATTTTTTATTAAAACATCTGATTAATAGTTTAACCGACGATAGTATTTACAGTTTTACTCGTCAATTAAGGTACCGGGTGTTAAGTTATAAACACCCGACTTTTTTTTTTTTTGATCGTAAAAAAATAATTATATCAATTTGTTAGGTTAATTCTGGAGTTTCTGAATTGATAATAAAATTTTTAATATCTTTTAAAATATACAGGGTAGGACAAAAAGTATGTTTTTTAATGGAACACTCTGAAAAGATCTTTTAAAGATCTTTAAAAAAATACGACAATTCATATCTTCATTAGTTTGGAAAATATAGTTATCAAAATCTAAAGGTTAACTGTAAATTTCAATTATATAGGTACATTATTTTATGGTAATAATTGCCCAATAATTTTATTAATGGTCATATTTCCAAAACCATTATAGATAGACCCATAATATATTGTATTTGTCCAATGCTTTTTAAAATAAAATTATTATTTTAAAAATTGATTTAATATACAAAGTGTTACATGTTAAAAATTATACTTTCTGTCGTACTCTGTATGTTTTAGGAGGAAAAAGAATTCTGAGAAGAGTTACAGATAAAACCATATCATCCTAACAAAATGGTGTTTTTATTTTTATACGTTAAAAAATAAAAAAGTTGATGTGATAAATTTATGTTTCTAATGGGGATTAAAAATTATTTTTGAGATTTGCATGGCCATATTTCGAAAACTAATTGAGATAGGTATATAAAATGTGGTATTTTTAATTTTTTTTTTGAAAGATCTTTAAATTAGTGAAATATTATATAGGGTGTTCCATTTAAAACAATCATACTTTTGTCGTACCCTGTATATCTTAAGAGATAATGGGAATCTGATATCTAATTCAGAAACAACAGAATTAACCCAACAGACTGATATTTTTAATTATTTTGTACGATAAAAATAGAAAAGTTAAGGAAATGTAAATTTATAAGTTGACACCTGGTACATTTTAAAAACGAGAACTATTTATAGGTTTGTTCCAGCAGGCTGTCAGAAATGTTGTAACAGTGCAGTTTGCGAATTTAATTACAACAGCTTTTCTAGCGTATTATTTTATTTTATTTGGTACCCCTAGCGCCGTCTAGTGCGCAGTGACTTAATTATCGCGACGATACTCTGTAAAAGGTAGCCTGATTTTTGTTCTTCGAGCATATATCTACTAGAGGCTTCGCTGGCTGTTAGTGTTACACTTTTACAAATGAGATTTTTGTGACCGGTTAATATTTTTGTGGTTTATGAACCTTTCTCGAGTCCATGGTTTTGAGGGAAGCAGCGACATTTCACATATCTTTTTAAACCTTTGGCCTGATAGCCGTCAAATTTCGAGGACCTTTCAGAGTTTTACCCGCCGAAGTGGTCCGACAAAGTGTCAAATTTTGATCGGACATTTAGAGACTTCGAATGACACTTTCTGCCTAACCGGAGCGACGAGTAGAAGGCGATTTTGTGATTTGATAAAAATTTCGAATTATCTCTGTTAAAAATCACGAATCCTTGTCCATCTTTAGCCTAAAAGGTATGTCTTTTTCTATACTTATATTTTGCGTTAGTATTTTTGCATAATTCACCTTTTTCTTGTAATGTCGAAACCTAACCTCAAAAACACGTTGTCTTTGAATTAGTTTTAATAATTTGATCTTGTTTTAGATAAGCCCGGTTCATCTCTCATTCTTCAGTTTTTATACTTCTTCAGCTTTCTTCTATTTTTCCACCTATCCCTTTCGCTTCTTTCGTAACACTTGGAAGGGAAGCCAGATTTGAGTTGCCTGCTTGAAGTGAGGCAAGCCATAACCTACCACACGAGTTGACTCCTCCTCATGATCTATGACCAGCAAATGCCACTTGTCTGAATCCCAAGTGTAGGCCCCAGCCTACAACCAGTGCGAGAATCCCACACCAACACCCAGTGGACCTTTTTATAGAGGATTTCAGATAAGTTAATTGCGCATATAAAACCTTTTAAAGTTACACCGTTTTATGGATCTGTCTTAAATAACATATTGCACCTTAAACAAAATAGTAAACTTCATAATTTTAGATACTTAAATTTTAATTTTGCATTGGTTATATTTGTTAAAGCGGTGTAATTAATGTTTGCAAACGTTAAGCGCTAGAGTCTCTTATGTTTTTTTACTGATTAACACTTTCCTTTTTTAAATCAAGATTAAATTGCTCTTAAATAAAGAACACGCATATTTTATATGTTGTCCTTCTGTAGTTTACCACCACTATAGCTTTAGGTGGCGCCCATATATAAGTACCTTTTTGTGGTAAACTATAATAGGAGGCTTTCAAATTTTTATCCTAATTATTTCTGGTACTAATTCAAGAGTTAAAGGAATGTTTAGGTTACTCAATCCACGACCTACGTGCCCCGACTGACATTGAGCTAGTTAGAAGGTATTTTGCCTTAAAACCAAGGCTAATTAAACATCTTTAATTAGGCAATCTAAAAATATACTTTAGCCCAATTAAGTAACATTATAATGTTTGCAACTGTTCGGATTCTGCGCACATCAAATTTGTCGTTCCAGCAGTGCCATGTTTCTAACATTATACAATTGTTTGTTGTTTCAGCAGTAGTTTTAAGATGTTGGAAACATATTGGAAACTATTTGAAAAGTTTGCAAACCTTCTTTAAACATTACTGACAATTTTTAACATAACCTTTTTGTATTGACGTATAAGCAGTATACACGCCTTGTTTATTTTTCTTTCCAGCAGAGAACTGTTGCCAACATTTCTGACTAATGTTTGTAACAATTTCTGCGTTTTACGATTGTTGCTAACATGTTTCCAACCTTCTGCTGGAACAAACCTATTATCTTTTAAAAGGGATTTTCACATAATTTGAACTGTAGCAACTCCGAAATTCTATATCTGCGCTCTTATAAAATGTATGGCAAATCTCCTAGATAATATGTGCAGCTAATTTCTTTAAATCAAAGTATTAATTTTGTGTTCGTAACTTTTAACGACCTGAAATGATATATATATATATATATATTCCTTACATATACAGGGTGTTAAAGAAATAATGTTCGCAACTTTGACAGGTGATTCCTTGTATTATTCTAAGAAAAAAATATTTTAAATTGTGTGTTTTCACAAAAATTGAGTCGTAAATAATTAATTTTTTCAAACATTTTCTAACGCTGCAACACAACAGGGATACGAGCGCACGAGGATCGCAAACTGATTCATCGGTATTTGTTGAACATTATGCCTGGTATTACTGGATAGTTTAACGCAATTTTTGTGGCTTATATTGTTTATTAATAACGCTTTTAGTATACTAGATTTAAAAAACCAACAGGACTTAGACTAAAGAAGCCACAAGTGTCATACAAATAAAGACGGAAGTCACTATTTCTTTCTAAACGCGTCGTTGAAATAGTGTGCGAACAACAAAAAGGGTATAATACTATATATATTATATAATATATATAATATATATATATATATATATATATATATATATATATATATATATATATATATATATATATATATATATATATATATATATATATATATATATATATATATATATATATATATATATATAGTATTATACCCCTTTACTACATAACTAATTTCTTACGACACAGGTATCTTTCCGGAGAGCTGGATAGCTGCACGTGTTCAACCTATTCCCAAGAAAGGATCTAAATCTCTTCCATCTAACTATAGACCAATTTAAATTCTCTCAGTTCTTTGTAATGTAATGGAAAAATTCATTAATTCACAAATTCTTAAGTATTTAAAAAAAACACAAAATTTTGCATGACAGGCAGTATGGATTTCGCCACAAAAGATCTACAGCAGATTTTCTTTCCTTCGTATCACACTGTTGAAATAAGTCTCTTGAGTTTCTAGGTGAGTTCCAGATCGTTGCTCTTGATATATCCAAAGCTTTTGACCAGGTTTGGCATGCCGCACTTTCTAATGAACTTCCCTCCTATGGTCTTTTAACTAAACTCTGTAATTGGCTCTCTAGTTATCTATCTGATCAACGTATATCTGTTATTGTGGACGGCTATTCTTTAAGCTTTCACCAAGTCAATGCTGAAGTGCCTCAGGGCTCAGTTCTGGCACCAACATTATTTCTTCTTCACATCAACAACCTTTTCTCGTCCACAACTAATTCCATTCATAGTTTCGCCGACGATAGTACCCTTCACTCCATTTTTCAGGTTCCTAAACCCATCAATCACTAAACCTGAAAACAAACGCAAAGCGATGCAGATATCTCTTTCGCAGGACCTTAATTTAATATTGGATTGGAGCGCCAGGAATCTCGTCCATTTTAATGCATCCAATCATCAATCACAATCATGTTCCTTGTCGCGAAAAGAGTCATCAAATACTCATCCTCTACTTATGAGCGGCCAAGTTTTACAGAGCAAAGACACCTTCAATCTTGTGGGCGTCACATTTGAAAGTAACCTTAACTGGCATATACACATTGTATATATAGCCACGGTAGCGTCAAAAAGCTTGGATTTCTCTTTCGAGCCAAAAAGTATTTTTCCGCTTCTAATTTATACACTTTATATGTGTCCCAAATCCGACGTTCCTTGGAGTATTGTTCTCATATCTGGGGCATGGCTTCCCCCACAACCCTAAGCATTCTGGATTTTATTCAAAGAAGAGCTATTCGTCTCATTAATAATCTTTCACTTACAGAAAGACTTCCCTCTCTGGCTCATCGTCGGGCTGTGGGGGATCTATCGCTTTTTATAGGTACCTCCATGACTTCAGCTCTGAAGAATTGTCCAGTATAGTTCCTCCACTCACGGTTCCCAACAGTGAAACTCGTGGTTCCGCGCGTATGCATCCCTATACGGTCCAACTGACAGGACCCGAACTTCCTACTTTGTTAGTTCTTTTATCCCTAGAGTTTCTAGAATGTGCAAGCTGCTGTCCGCGGAGGTCTTTCCTTTCCCCCAAATCTTCAAGTATTTAAGTCGCGTGTCATAAAGTAACATACCTACGGATAAGAGAAACCATGGCTTGCTAAAATTTTCGTACCGCTTTTGCGGCAGGCTTGGCGGCAAGCTTGTCATTTTCCAGTTTACACTTTAAATGCGTCGGTCGAAGCCTCGCCTCGTGTAACATCGGCGGTGGGGAGACACGTAAGCTTACTGAAATGACTAACTGGGGTATTTCAACCAGAAATGAATAAAATTATATTGGGAGTTTTCGCATGACCTGTCCTTAAATCGGCTATTCCATGATAACTCTTATAATTTCCTTACTCTATGCCCGTGTCAACAAACTCCCTCTTGCCTCGCTTAAGACACCCACGGTACGTTAGTATTTAGGCTTTTAGTCTTCGTGGTTTGTTCAAAGATAAAAAAATAATTGAGAGTGAGACAGAACTGATGACCGCCTGGCTTTTTACTACTGATTTTATGTCTACCAATACGTGACGATACACACCACCAATGTCCGCACCAAATTTAAGCCTTTTAAAAAAAGCTTGCATTTTTTTTTAAGGCCATCTTTTATTTACCTGCATACGTAAAAAGAATTGTCGTTTGTTACATTATATTACTACGTATTAATAAAATCTGTTCTGTTCTTAGGGCAAAACATAAATTAGTTTACCCTTCAAATATGATTATTCCTTACCATTATTTACGTTAATAAATAATTATTATAAATGCTTTTTTGCCATAGCAGTTCACTAAATACAAAATTTATATTAAAATCGTTTAAATTAAAACATGATCACTTTTTCATGGCCTACTTTCTAGCCAATATTAATAATTAATGACAAAATATGCAATTTAAACAAAATATTATTTGGCTTTTCTCCAGAATAAAGATATTTATTAAATATTTTATGACATTTATTACTTTAATACTTTTTATATATTATGAAGTGCTATTTTTTCCTGCAATATTATATTAAAAGTTAAGATTACCTTTAAAGAAATAAGTAAATAATAAAATATTTAATACAAAATAAATATTTTTATTTAGGTTTTATAATAACTGTTACCTATACTATACAGAGAAGGTATGTTTAAGGGTTGCAATCTTCCCTGTATATTAAGTAATTAAAGTAAAAACCTAAAGGAACATTTTATTTTTTATAAAATAAATAAATTATATTAATGTCCTTTAAAGTTATCTTAACTTTAATTATATTTTTGTAGGGGCAGAATAGCTCTTTATAATATACCTACAGTGTGTCTATACGTAAGTTGGAGTTATATGGAAAACTTTTTTATTAGTAATTTTACAAAAATAAGGTATTCTTTATAAAAAGTTTTTTTATGGTTCAAACCTGAAATACAATTATCAGACATCAAATTGTGTCACTCATCTACAAGGCTTGGCCAAAAATGTAATTTTTGCTCAAGAGTAAAGTACCTGTATTTTTGCTCATATCGCAAATTCTAATATCAAAAGATGTTTAGAATTGAATATTAGTCTTAAATACGCAATTTTGTTCATTCCTAAAAAAAAATTTCTTAGAAAATTGAGAAAATCCAAGTTTGTGCATTAGTGCGTACATTCTTCTTGTTTTAATAATAGTTAATTAAAAAGAGTATTTAAAACTGTCCTATGATATTTAAAATCATTAAATGTAGTGCACTAATTGACAAACCATTATCGCAACAAAAAAATCAAAAATGTATTTTTTTGTAAATAAACAAAATTACATATTTGGAAGTAATTTTTAATTTTAAACATCTTTTCTTTACACAATTTTTGATATTAGCAAAAATACAGGTACAGTGACGGAAATAAAATTTTGTACACTTAGGTTAACATTTTATGTCAATTTTCAATATTTTGGTAAACTTGACTTTTAACCTTTTTCTCACCTTAATTAATATTCAATAAAATACATGACTCCAAAATAAATATATAGTTTATTTTATTCAAATATTAAAGAAAAAACACTGGCATATTTCACAGCGGCACATTTTTTTCACTAATAAGTTTAAACGTGTGGGCTTTGATGCAATTAGCATTTGTGCATGGTGAACATTGTAATTATTTCAGGTTTCTTTAATTTCATTCCACAAATCATCACTGTTTTGTGGATGGAAATCATTGTTCTTGTTAATTTCCTTTACGATATATTCCCACACGTTTTCGATTGTATTAATATCAGGGCTTCTTGAGGGCCAAGGTAACAATGAAATGTTATTTTCCAGTAGCCAGTCCGAAACTCTCCTTGCTGTATGGACGGGGCAGTTGTCATGCTGGTATATAAAATTTGCTTGTTTATATATTATTTTATATTGTTTACCGATGGCAACATAACATTTTGGAGTATGTGTATATAAACTTGAATATTAAATCTTTCTCCAATACAGGGGCATATGCCTAGCCCTCTGAGAGACATATACCCCCATACATTAACAGAAAATCTTCCACTTGTTTTAACATGTTGGGTTTATCTTTCTTCGTACCGTGTATTTTATGGCCTATACACTCTAATCTGCCCGCTATAATAAGATTGAAAAATCTTCTCAACTGTAAATACTACCCTTTCCCAAAAATCCATACCTTGCGGTAAATATTCCAGTGCAAACCCCATTCTTTGCTCTTTATTCATATCGGTCAAAAATGGCTTTTTAGTAGCTACACTGCTTCTCAATTCAGAATTTTTCCTAATACGATTTTTTTGCCGTTCTTACTGTCCCAGGAAAATTAGTTTGGTTGTGTGCTTCTACAGCTGTCTGAAATGGATTGTTTCGCAAAAAAATCAGATCGTTATCTTGATTTTCGTTTGAAATTTTTTCTTCTGCCACTTCCAGCCATTCTCTCCAATGATGCTGTATTTTCCCATTTAGTTCTGAGGCTTTGAATAGTGCTTCTTGGTTTCCCAACTTGTTGAGCTATTCTTCCCAGAGAAACACCTTCTTCGAATAGAGTAATTATTCTCGCCTTCTCTAGTTCATTCCAAAATTAAAAAAAAGTAAAATAATATAATTTTAATTTGTGTGACGAATAACAATTTGTCAAGTAAGGTATATTTCAGGTGATCCAGGTACACAAAAGCCAACACCACACTGGGAAAAATTATGTGTACGAGATTTTAATTCCGTCACTGTACTTTACTCTTAAATTTTTGGTCAAACTTTGTAAATAACTGATAAAATTTGTTATCTGATGTTTGCGTTTTAGGTTTTGGACTTTGTAGAACTTTTTATAAAAAAACTTTCACGTAAAATCAATAATAAAAAAGTTTTTTATATGACGCCAACTTACGTAGACACACTGTATAAAAAATTTTTTTACCCGGTTATGATACCTAAAGGTGTATCTTTTACCAGTTAATTAATTTTATAAAAGTTATGTCAAAAGTCAGACCATCAATCATTACTTGTTTAATAAAAAGTTTTTGACATTTGTAGTCAGATCCACAGTTTGTTTTTAATAAAAAGTGTTCCACATTAAAGAAGCGCGCTTTAGGAATCAGTTCACATCTGACAGCCTCGTTAAAAACTCATTTAATAATTGGATTATAATAAAATAATTTCGACCGTAAGCCCTTAAACCTATGTTTGGGGTTTGAAACTTCTCTGTATAGTAAGTTATTTCTTTATATATATAACCAAAATGAAAATATTTATTTTAGGTTAATAAGTCATTATTAATTTATTTCTTTTAAAGTAATTTTAACTTTTATAATATTATTGCAGGGGCAAAATAGCTCTTTAGAAAAGCTAATTTTCTTAAAATATTTATTAAATATCTTAATTTTGGGCAAAAAGCCAAATAATATTTTGTTAAAATTTATTAATCCAGGAAACAAATAAATAATAAAAAATATACATTATCTTAAAAACTAATTAAAAAATATATATCGTATGATACATTTTTAAAAAGGTATTTTTTTAAACATTTTAATACTAACAACATATACAAGGCACTTTATTTAAAATTTAGAAAAATAGATAAATAAGTCAAAAATGCGTAACCTTAAAAAAGTATATTTTTAAAACTGCATAAAAAACTTTGAAAAAAATTAAGTTAAAATAATTCTTGAAAAAATTAAAAGTTATAAAGGATTAAAGAAAATGCAAGAAATTAATAAACACATTTTAGCAAGTAAACGACGCAAAATAGCAAATTGCAGTTCTCACCAGTAAGTATGGCTCGAAATTTCAGCCTTGCAAGTGGGAGTCAGTTTATATATAATTTTGTGACACCAAAAATGCCAGTATAAAAGCCGCTCTCTTAGTTTCTGAGCTATAGGGTGATTAAAAAAAAACATTATTAGGTATCCTGTATATCTTAGTTAACTAATAACCTAATAAAAAGGTAAAAACGGATTCTAATATTACTCTTTATATAGAATGTAGTGGCGTAGTTAGGTTTTTTCAAAAATTTTTGTTTTTAAATTACCCATGGTTTTTTAAGGAAACATCATGTTTTTTGTAAAAAAATAATTTGTCTTTTACACGCTTTTTAAAAATTCCAAAACAATGTTGATTTTTTTGATAAACAACAACAAAATTTCCAATTTTCGAAATATAAAATTTTACATTGGGTTAAAAAGTTAAAAACCATGTATAAAAAAAAGGGTTGCATTATTAAAAATATCAGGAACCATAATATATTAATAGTTGTTTTTATATAAAAAAGAACAAAATAGACCTATTATGCCTAAAATAAATAAAGAAAATTATTTTATAAAAACCATTTACTAATTAAAAATTTTGCTTATGAAAGTGCTACCTACCTAGAATAATAACACAAAAGGAAAAACATTATTTAGTTTAATAACAGAATTAAATTTTGAAAGTCGCGCCTTAAGCACCAATACAGTAATTAAATCAATGAAAAAATAAATATAAAAATAGGAAAATTGGGAATTTCGTAGTTATTTATAAAAATAAACCAACATTGTTATATATTTTGTAAAAGCTTGTAAAAAGGCCAATTAATTTTCTGACAAATATACAGAGCGTTTCATTTTAAAAAACTCAACAGAGGTCAATATAAAAAAAAAATAAAAAGTTATAAAAGAATCCGGTTTTACCTTTTTGATAAGTTATTAGTTAACTAAGATACAAGGGGTATCTGAAAATGCAAAATTTTAAAATCGCCCTGTAGCTTAAAAACTAAGAGCGCTATGGTGGCTTTGTTTATGGCATCTTTTGTTTCACAAAAATAGCCCAGGTTAACGAAAACCGCAAGATTATATCATGAATAATAACTGAGATACCCAACACTTGCAACCAAAATGGAAAACCCTGTACACTTTGGTTTAAACCATTAAATATTTATTTATTTAAATTTTCATTTTTAAAAGGCTACATCCCATTTAAAAAGGATAATACTATGAGCAGCAATAAATTAAATAATATACTATGTAAATAGGATTTATAAAACATAATTTAACCTACCTTATTTTCTTGTAAATTGATTAAATAATTTAATAATTAATTATTTAAATAATTAATTTTTTGTTCTTTTATTCTACTCTATTCATAATAAACATAGCCCATAACAAAACAACAACAAATCCCGCAGACATAAGGATTTTACGTCGTAATTTCAAGATCGTTACGTCAAAAAATAAAATGAAACTTTTCGCGTAAATGACCTTAAAGGTGGCATAAAAGGATTCAGCCAGTAAGAAACCAGAATCTCTTTTTTACGCTATGCCGTTTTTCTTTTGGTGTGGACTTAGACTCTCCGCACTTGGGTCGGTGCAACAACGACGCGGACGCGATTTTTACTGGCTTCAACAGCACAAAGGCATATTAGCGTTTTCGATCTTAGCAATTCGCGTTCTTTAAGAAACAAGTGCAATACAGAACCGTTTTGCATTGTGTTTACAGTGTGTGATTCATATGTTTGTCTGGTTTTTACACAGGAAAATTAGTGTTACGTCCAAAATTTTTACCAAACATGGATTTATTTAATATTATATTTATATTTTATTTTTTGTCTGTAAATATTGTTCAGTAGGATTCAGGCTTTTGCGTACTTGTCTAAGAGGGCTCTATTATGGCACTCTTTTTACCCAGTGGGATAATTCAAAGGGGTAGTTCTTGCCCCGTCGTGGCCGGTTTGTCCCTGTACGGTTGTCGCCACTGTAAACACGTATATATGCGTACATACTGTCGAAAGCTTGTCGAATCTCTGTCTCGTCGCTGTTTACCGACCCATGTGCGGAGTGCTTTTCTCATACTTGCATTAATGTATGCAAGAATCTATCAAACAATGTTTTTCTCTGCGCATGTAGGTAGGTTTTTATTTTTTTGGCCTACCGGCACCATGTCACGTGCGATGTTTGTGTAAGGGATTTAATTTGTTTGTTTTTTTTTCGAAAAATTGTATTTAATAAGCAGAAAAAATATTTTTGGAAATAGTCAATTTATAAATACAATGTGTTGACTTATTTTACGCAATTGAGCATAGGATTTTAAATAATTAATGTGCAAAATTAATTTATTTTATTACTAAATAAAAGTAAGTTTAGCATTTACATGTTATGAAAAAACTTGTTTAGAATAATGCAAGGAATCACCTCTTGAAGTTATAAACATTATTTCCCGAACACCCCGTGTACTCACAGCAGCTTTTAGAAAACTCTTATTTATCTTTTTGTGACTGAAAGTATTTCTATTTTGTAAACTTTGAATGCACCTGTATATCATATGTAGGGGATATAATCAGGGATCCTGCCCCTTTACAGTCCCGAAATCTTCGAGATTAAATCCTCGGAATTGTGGAATCAATAAAAAAATCATTTTTAAAATAATATTGCATGAAACGAAACACAGTTAGTTTTTCTGCCAATTTATCGAGTTGTCAATGCCAATAAAAATAAAAAGTCAGCCAGATTTTCAGTCAGCTTTACGTGGTCCTAAGCTTAGAAATATTTTCCCTTTCTTTTTTGACACAGGATAATAAAGATTGTTTTATTACTTTTGAGGAACTATTTTTTTTTTGCTTAAAAAGTGTTTTTATACATACAGTGGGGATCCGTATATTGAAACAAATTTATTTTAAAGTACTAAGTAATTTGTTTTTGGGAAAACATTTAAACACATTGACCTTTTTTTAAAGCTGCGGTTTTTTCCTAGTAAAGTCATCTATAATGGGTGGCCCAAGGGTGGCCCAAAAATAAGCGATGTCTCTCAATTAATTTTTTTTAACAGAAATCTCTTTTTTCATAAAATTTTTTTATAATAATTTTATTAAAATTCCAACTATGTCTTATGTAGCATATCTTATAACTAAAATTAACAATGATCGAAGATATTTACCATCGATTTCTTTTAAACTTGTCAAGAAATGAAATTTGTAATACCCGCACATCGATATTTGTTTTTGAATGCAGTTTTTTGGTAAATTTATGTATACAAAGCTAAAATCAAGACAACCAAATTAATGTTTTAACTCAAAATCTTACAATATTACTTAAGTCATGTGCTATGCCTAAAGCCAACAGTTAATAAATTTACTATGTGTAAAGACACATAAATTATAAATGTTTTATTGCGATTAGAGGTTTTAAAAGGGTGCGTCGATATTGCAGAAATACAGTTTTGTTTTTATTTTTAAAGGTACCTAATCAAGACGACTGTAGAAATGTTTTTATTAGAAAAAGTTTGAATTAATTTGATTTTTCTATATTCTTATTAGTTTGTTTCTTTGTTTTGAAAAAGACACTTCTCTTTTGTTTAGCTTTTTTTTCTATTTCTAAAGAAAGCTTAAAAAATATAACTTGATTTTTGATTATTTTCGCATTTTTTGTACTCTACCCTCAAATCCCGGGAGTATCCTGGGATCCCGGGCTTGTCTATGCCCAGTCCCGAAATCCCGAGATTGAAAAAAATGCTCAAGATTATATACCCGTAATTATCTCAAAAAGCATTAGGGATAGTTGTTTTCCAAGCACCCGGTATAAAAACTTGGGTTTTTATTGACTGCCTTAAAATAAAAGGTAAATTACCTAAAATTTCTATTTAGTGACCGGCATAATTGTCGAGCCAACTAACTTTTTTTTAAAAATATGTATTGCTAATAAAAGTCTCAGCATGTCTCATCTCACCTACACTCGCAAAACACGAGTCAAATCGGGGTATGTAAATAATTTGAACTTACGAATTATTCATTCCGAAACAAATATTAATATTCGATTTAAAACTTGAATGATACAAATTTTAAAAATTATTTAAGAGTTCCCGAACAATTTGAAACAAAATCGAATAGTTCGAAAAAATCACGTTTTTAGAAATCATCTGTGTTAAATGTGGTAGAGAATACTTCTTCATAAGTGTTGCTAAAAGAATTTAGAAATTCTATTGTCTTTATTTTAACTATTCACACAGCGTTTTAGGCAGTCCTATCTCTGTCCGTTTTAGTTCACACTTGCCGCCCAAAACGTTGTGTGAATATTGAAAAAAAAGACAATGGTCAACAGGTCCAAAACTCTTTAAAAATCACTTATTTTAAAATCACTTAAAATTTGGAAAAAACAAAAATTTGAACTATTTTTTGAGCTATTGGATTTTTTTTTATTTAAGATTCGTTTCTTTTTATTATTATTTTTTTTTAATTCTAAAATTTAAATTTTGTATGAGATCTTAATATTTACTTGGGTACAAACAATATTTACATATCCCTAGAATTAAATTTTGAATAAATCTTAACGTATGCAAGGTAGGTAAGTGCAAGTTAATAAATAGGGCATAAAAAATATATGTTTTTTAAATTGCTTAAAATTAAAACTTATGGTGTATTTTAAAAGTCGAGATCTTCTCTTGAAATTGAAAAATAATTTCACCGTGCAAACTCACCTTTTAACAAAACTAATTGTTGTAAATAATCCTTACTGAAGTTAGTTCTTAAGAACAACATCATTTTAGTTATCTCTCCATCTCTAGCATTTAAATTTATTTCACTAAAAATCAAACTTTAAATTATGCTTTGTTGAAGACCAGTTATACAATACAATATATTTTAAATGGACAGGGACAAATACCAGTTAAGTTCAACTAAACCTTAGCTTAAATTGCTATTGTAAAACTGGGCTTTGGACTATTAGTCTGAGAGCCACTGGAAGGCGGACCGTCATCTTCAGTACTTTACCAACGCTCATATTCTGCTCAATGGGCGCAATCAGGGAGTACTCAGCCGCTTAACCGCTGGGTAAGCGGCGTATCAAAACTGTCATAGTAAAAGCCATCCTTTTACTTTAATTTGACAATTTCCATCTTGTAAAACTAAGCGATAAAGCGGCTAAATGCAGCCCAATGCACTCTCTTAGGGTAGCTAGTGACGTCACTTAGGTAAGACAGGTACCTACCTAAATTTGACCAAGATCGGCAGTATTCTTACCACAGCTGTCGTTTGGACACATTGATATTTTAAATGAAACACCTGGTATATTTCTGAAGATTTTAAATCTCCAAGCTATTCCTGATATAAAGACCTGTTGCATATCCATAACCTATATTTTTGGTTTTAAGGAAAATGACGTTTGAAAATGTCCAAACCATATTAAATAAAAAATTTAAAATGCTTAAATTAGTTTTTTTGTAAGTCTCTACCTACTGCGCTACCATTTATAACTCACTACTTCCTCGTTGAAACGGAAGTGCCGTAACAATTTGAACTTCTAAATACAACAACCCTAATATTTTTAATGAAATAGGCAAAATATATATATATATATATATATATATATATATATATATATATATATATATATATTTTAGAATTTAGATTTGCCAAATCATACCTGATATAAAACCTAAAATGGACATATCTCTATATTTTCTTTTAACCTAAAAAAAAGGGCGTTCAAAAAGTTCGAGACGATGGCACAATGTCCGTAAAAGCTGCTCATGGTGCGGCCCTAACGCCGTTTACTTTAAAACTAAAAAAGATAGGTGATGGGTAAACAAAATGTTTATGTCAAGAATGAGTTGGACAATTTAAATCCTAAAAAATATACAGAGGTGTTTCATTAAAGAGATCAAAGTTATATAGCAGTTTCGTTTCGGTTTAACCGGAAGTGGTACGTGATTGCTAGCAAATTATCTAAAATTGGCATCCCCTGACATAGTATACCATTCTAAAATTTGAAAGGTATACGTTTTTTCCTGAAGAAAATTATTAAATGCCGAATAGTAATTTCGTTGTCACCTCGGTTATAATATAAAGGCGCTTTTAAACAAGAGCTTCCCACAAATCTTTTGTTCTATCAAAAGCAATTTCCTTTTTCAGGAAATATTTTTTCTCTAATGTCATTTAATTTCAAAAATCTAAAAGATAATTAAGATTATGGGAATAAAACTTTGTTACACCGAAGAATAATTAAACGCAGTGGCGTAGCGTGAGTAAAAATAGGTTTAGGTGAAGTCGTATCTGAAAGGCCCCCTTTGTCGATGCAAAATGAAATATTTTGAAAAAAGTAAAATGAAAACCAAAAAATTTACTTAACTTATAAATTATCGACAGTACGTTATTTATATAACTCTTAATATTGTTTATGTTGCAGAAAATTATGAGATGACAGCAGGAGGTCGGAAAAACCCCGCCCGTGAGTAACGCCGCCCACCTGCCGTCACTGGTCTCAAATGCAACCTCTAATCGGTCCGATATCCTATCACATAATACAAACGTTAAATGGTGCGTAAAAAATCAGGTCAAAAAGCGCAGAAAGCCAGATAAAGGGCTTTTCCATTTTTCAACGCTCGATGTTTGACAACAGCGCATGACCAAGGCAAGAATGATACAGCCGTTAAATTTCGGCGGAGTACTCAGTCAGTAGTAACATTTTACTATGGAACGCTACACGATTAAACAACGCGTAGAAATCGTTAAAACTTATTATCAAAATCAGTGTTCGATTCGCCAAACGCTTTCGTGCACTGCGTTTAATTTGCGGTAATCCCACCTAGGTCCCTGCGATCGCCACCGCTGGATTTCATGCTGCGGGCTACCTCAAATCCTCGACGCTATATGCGGACAAACCATGGGCGTATTCTTCAGGGCTTGCCCGTCTTCTGTTAAGACTTCGACGCATCATCAGGGGCTGCCGACGACCTGAAAGCTTCGCCATGACAAGTCTTAACGAAGACGAAAACACGTCGTCGCCGTTCCTGTAGTCCAACCATGGTAGCCGAAATCTGTGCAGGTGATTTATTTATTTATTTTTTAAATGTCATATTAACGAGCCATATGCCCAAAGAACTTTATCTTTTATTAATGAATATATATATATATATATATATTTATATACAGGGTGTCCGGGAAAATGTGGGAAATCTCTCGCACACGTATGGAACAGATGAAAATAACACGACAAGTTCCTATAAAAATTTTCCGTTTAAGCCCCCTGCGGAGATATGATCCCCAAAGGGGGCAGCTAGAAATCGATTTTTCCTGAATAACTTTTAAAGCGCTCTGTATAATTTGATAATATTTTAGTACGATGCATACTAGTAAAGACCTCTTAAAATAGTGCCCTCGAAACTTATGTCGCTTCTTTAGTTTGCCAGGGACGGACTAGTTTTCGCACATTATTGATAATATTTTTACGCCCTGTATGTTGAAGACACAAAAATATGTTTTTGTTATCGTGTTATTATTTAATACCTTTTTTTTAATTCATTGTGTCATTTTATGCATGTATTTTTTTAGCATTTTAAATTAAGAAGCAGCAGTGTTGCAATTTGGTCAATCAGCTGATTAAAATGAGTATCTAAATCAAAAGTGTCATTGTCATAACCTCTTATGATAGTTTAAAATTATGCCGATGAGGGTCTTTACACGTTGCATTTCTTTTAAAATAAATGATTAAATATTAAGGCAAAATGTTCAAAAATATTATATAAGTTGCCATTGTTTGATAATATTTTTGCTTCTCTGTATGAAGACACAAAAAATATGTTTTTGGGTAGTTTAAACCTTTTGCTAAAAAAAAAAGGTACTCTAGTTTGACATCGATAAAATGAGCCGTTTTCGAGTAAAAATTATTTTAACAATAAGAGTTTATTTTTGTTTAATAATACAATATTTTATTTTCGATTGTAATTTGTAATTTTTAATTCCAGTATTGAAGTCCTCTCGTAGCAGGTCAGGAATTTGTTGCAAATTGTATTGTTAAAAAAATTTTTACTCGAAAACGGCTCATTTTATCGATGTCAAACAAGAGTACCTTTTGTAGCAAAAGGTTTAAACTAATCCAAAAACATATTTTGTGTCTTCACCATACAGGGCGTAGTCCGGTGATGGCTTAGCGTGTAAAGGCGTTAAGTTTGTTGAGCGCACACGGACGTGAGGTTGGAGTTCGAGATCCTGCTGGAGGCCAAATACTTATTTATAAGTTGGTCGGAAATTTAGTGATTAGCTCAACACCAGACGGACAAAGTGCAAAATGTATCGACGCTGAAGGCCACTAGGACCAGAGCGCCGGAACACACTCTTGCTGTCCTGTGCAACCGTAGACATGCGGACCCAACTCAGTTGGTAGGTTCAGTAGTGCCCCGGTGGGGACGAGGTCTTAAGTTGTCGCTCATAGGACCGTGGTTCGGAACCCACGTTAAGCTGTAGGTCTGGTCTGGCTGACATCACCCAGACGTAAATGACAGGGCGCACAATAAGCCGAGCGGCTTCAGTGCATGGTTATCCTGCCCTATTCTAATCTAATCTAATCTAATACAGGGCGTAAAAATATTATCAATAATGTGCGAAAACTAGTCCGTCCCTGGCAAACTAAAGAAGCGACATAAGTTTCAAGGGCACTATTTTAAGAGGTCTTTAGTAGTATGCATCGTACTAAAATATTATCAAATTATACAGAGCGCTTTAAAGTTATTCACGAAAAATCGATTTCTGCCCCCTTTAGGGAATCATATTCTGCCACCCTTTGGGAATCGCCTCTCCCGCAGGGGGCTTAAACGGAAAATTTTTATAGGAACTTGTCGTGTTATTTTCATCTGTTCCATACGTGTGCAGAAGTTTTTCCACATTTCCCGGACACCCTGTATATATATATATATATATATATATATATATATATATATATATATATATATATATATATCTATATATATATATATATACTGGATTAGTTTCAAAATAAAATGCAATATGGCGAGAAAACCAAAATACAAATTAAACTTTGACTGGCTTGTAGCTCGAAAACTGAATGACATTTTGAAAAAAAAAAAATTATATGAAGCTCTACCCTATTTTGTCAAGTAGAATCACCCCCTTAAGTTTCGTGATCGATTTTTGAATCACCCTGTATATTGGTAGACGATGTGGCTGCTTGGTTTCGATGCGGACCGTCCAGCGAAACCGCGGCGGTACAAGATTAAAAAAATAACTTTGTTAAAAAAATAATAGTACCTAATTCATACACTTCGCAAAAATTTGTAAAAATTTTAATATTTTAGAGTATTTTCAAAGGTAGATTTTTGTCCTAACATTTATATTTTTAACTGGGAAAATAATTGGTTGACCGAAAAAAAATTAACTTCTAAATTTTAAATGGCACTACCGTTATATTTCGTCCAATTTTAAGAGGAAGTATTTCAAACATAATGTGCCTCATATGTCATACGCCGTGACTTAAAATGATTTATTTTAAATTAGATGTCTAGCAAAAGCTTCTTTTTCTATTTCCTAATCAGTTTCTCCGGGCGATTTTAAGATATAAAAAAATAAATAAAATTTTGTGTTTTTAAGTGACAGTCTTACCAGAATATTGACTTTTTCGATATGAAAAAATGCTTTTTAGAATATTCCAATAGAGTCAGTTTAATTTATTAACAAGAATAACTCTTGGAAACTGCTAACTCTTACCAAAGTAGCCGTAAAGATGATTAAATCTATTTTTCATGATACTTTACTTACAATACCGTTTTTAACATAGTCATAGTACTTTAAATTAAAATTTAAATACCTTAGAATTAGATCGTTAATTTTTATTTGCAATTTTATTTAATTGTATTTTTATAATACATTTTAATTGGAATTTATGTTTCTTATTCACAAGTATGTATGTTCTTAATAGCTTGTTTTTTTTTTAAATCATTGTCTCATTTTATGCATGTATTTTTTTAGCATTTTAAATTAAGAAGCAGCAGTGTTGCAATTTGGTCAATCAGCTAATTAAAATGGGTATCTAGATCAAAAGTGTCATTAAAAATGTTTATGTTTAAAAATAATATATAAGTTGCCATTGTTTAGTATACTGATACTGCAATAAAATTAAATATGCCAGTGATATTCTTTAAAATTTGAAAGTATATACCATTTCATTTCAAGCGTAAACCCGAAGTGGCATAAGACAAATAAATACAACAATTAATTTTAAAATTGTATTGATTAAATTATAGTATATATTGTATATTTATGGTAAATAGCTACCTACATGCCAAATTTTATTTTTTTATCTTAAAAAGTGACTATACCCTGTTTATCAGTTAAAAACCTATTTTAAATATTTTTTTTAAGGAAAATCAAATGCCCTAATTGACAACTCAGTTGAAACTTAAATATACTTCTTTCTAAAAACATATTACAGCTATTTTAAATACCAATAAAATTATTTGAGAGAATTTATTTTTGATATAAATAATATCTTGGTAAAACTGTAGTCTTTTTATTGTTTTCTTTAAAGAACAGTTAGAAATAGGTGAATTCCTTGTCTTCCCTTACAATCGGTCTCAGGGACCGACGCGACTCTCCAACTGTCCCTTAAATTATTCACGCAACAAGTGTAGGGTTAATACCATACGAATACAGTACCTAACATACAGTATCAACAAAAGTAAAAAAACAAACGTAAAAAAATATAAAAATACAGATTTTATAACCATTTTTGTTTATTCTTACAAATACAATTTTTCAAATAAAAAAAGTCGATAATTAAAATCTTTTTTTTTTAAGTTTGACTAAGACATACTTTATTAAACATTTATTTTTTGTACAGAGAGCATATTTTCATTATTGTTACACCTTTTAATAGGTAATAAACTACGTCATTACCTTTGCCCTGGGTTTTTTAAAGTGAAAAAAATATCCTAAAGTTATTTCAGTGAAACATATTTCCTTATATTTTCTTTTTGAAAAAAAAAATCTAGAAGTAAGTCTTATGTAAAGTAACATTCATGTAGTTCCTTTTATACTGAATAGCAAT
>JACEGR010009918.1:0-22598 GCA_014170235.1 Listronotus bonariensis
GTGTAATGCCAAGTTACTATTTTCTCTAAAATCCATTGTTAACAGATATTGTAAAAATTAACACATATTTTAGAAAATTTGTTATTTATTAAACCATTTCATACATATTTAGAACTTATAGACTAACATATTGAATAAAATCCCAAATGATGCTAATGACTTTTCTCACTCAAGATTATGGATTCTTTCACGTAACCCCATCATTACAGAATCAGAATGTTTTACAACATCTACGTTAAGTACTCCAGTTATTTGTTCTTGAAGTGCGTGAACTTCTCCCATCACAAATTCTTGTGTAGCAACAGCATTAGCCGATGTGGGTTTACCAATATTAGTTAGTCTTTTTCCTTCAGCGCCATATTGACCATCAGATGTAAGCTTGAATCCAACACCGGGCGAACCAGGTAGTTTTTCGACTTTTTCACGACGATTATTTTGACGACCAAATTTATGAATTGTGTTGTTAACACGACCCATTTTTGACTGAAACGATTTCATAGATTTCCTATTTATTTATAAACTATTTGCTCGTTTATTTGCCACTTTTTTGAAGTTTCTCTAGTTTTTTATCTAGGTCTTTCATTCCATTAGCAATACAGTGGATAATATCCTCACTAATTTTTTAACTAGTTGTAATCGAAGTGCGTGAACTTCTTTCTTTACAAAATCTTGTGTAGCAGCATCATTAGCCGATGTGGGTTTGCCAACATTAGTTAAACGCTTCCCTTCAATGTCATATTGACCGTCGGAGGTTAGCTTAAATCCAACATCTGGCAAACCACGTAGTTTTTGAACTTTGTCAAGATTACTTTGACGACCAAATTTGTCAAGTGCGTTGTTAACGCGACCCATTTTTAACTAAAACTAAACTATTCCAAATGGATTTCCTATATATATATATATGCAACTAGCTGTTAACACGCACAATCGATAGTGGTCAAGAGCCACCACCACCATTCGAAAATCAAAACACAATAATATACTAAAAAATATTATGAGGGAAAACTCTTAGGCTTAGGTTCCCTACTTGATCGGTTTATTATTTTTTAATGTTAATTTGGTTTTTGGGCTTAAAAATTTAAGATGTTGTTTATTTAAAGGTAATTTAGCAAAATTCGTATAATACTATATTTTAAATATACATACACAATTAACTTTTAGCCTCATAAAAGTAGGTAATATTTGCACCCTTATAGAAAATAAAACAGATCTTACCTGTGTCTCCAATATATGTGGGTGGGTATTAAGAAGATCTTCTATTTCTTTGGGATATATATTTTCACCTCCTCTGATTATCATTTCTTTAAATCTTCCAACAATTCTTCCGTAACCATTTTCTTCTAAAATGAATTTATCACTAAAAATTGTGACAAATTAAAACAACTATTTATTTATACTTTTATAGTTCTTACCCTGTTTTCAACCATCTTTCTGGTGACATGAGTTCTTTAGTTTTTTCATCATTCTGCCAATATCCGAAAATGTTACAGTAACCTCTTACGCAAAGTTCACCGGGAGTTCCTCGGGGTACTATTTTACCCTAAAAGAAATCCAAACGTAATAATATAATAAAAAAACTGTATCTTTTAATATTTAGGTAGTATTTAGAAGTTAAAATAATGCTAAATAAAAAAGAACTTAATTTAAAAAAGCAAATTACCAGCATTTAGTAATATATCTTGAAAGAAATAATAATAATAATATTTTATTTATTTTGATTGGCATTGGACAAAAGATATTATCTAGTGTCCAAAAAGTTCTGAAACCCTTAAATATCTCCTAGAATTTTAAACCAAACTGGACGAAAATCGTTACTATAGGGTAAAACCATTTTATAGATATATATTTTTTTAAATTTTATTATTGAAGTTCCCCTGTTCTTTGGTGTACAATGGTATAAAAGTTAAATTTTTCTTTTTAAGTATTAATAGCAGAAGAAATGTTTAATTTAGTTAAAAAAATAGGTGTAAAAAGCGTAGGTATTAGTTTTTACACCTTGCAAATTTTAAACTGGTGGCTTAATAGCTCTGACATAAATCTGGTTGCAATTTGGAAATCATTAAACAAATTAGCTACTTTCTCATATGTCGCACATCATAAATAATGTAATTCTTTTATTTTCAATTAAATGGAGCATGTTGATATTCAAAAACTCAAAACTAGATGTTTCTTATGCTAAAACTGGCGAAGCACCTGTATTTAAATATTGCAAGGTGTAAACGATAGTACCTACGCGCTTTACACCTATTATTTTTACCAAATTAAACATATTTTCTGTTATTAACACTTAAAGAAAAAAAACAACTTTTCTACCATTGAATAGTAGAAAATAGGGGCAATCAAATAATAAAATACAAAAAATGGGTATCTTATTTAAATTTAAAAACTTTAAATTGATGTTTGCTAAACCGAAGATCTGGCAATATCGCGATATTAACACTAAATTCAGAGTATGGTTTTTCCAAAGACAATTATTTAGTAAAACTATATTTGTCTTTGGTTTTACCCAAGTCCCAAATTTCGTTCAGCTTGGGTTAAACAAACCCCTTTAAAATATTTGAGCGTTTCACAACTTTTTGGGCACACTGTATACAGTATATAATATATGTCCAACCAAGTAAGTACAATATTCTTATACCTGTTCATCAACAACTTTAGCTTCTAAATGGTCCCCAATGTATCCAACACTTGCCGTTGAGTGGTATTCATCATCATCAAATAACGATTGGAATATCACAGCTGTTGTTTCAGTTAAACCATATACGGACTAAAAATAAGTTTAGGTTGAAACAAATAGGTAGTATTGTATGTATTTTGGTTTAATTTTTTTAATACAAAATACGTCCAGATTTTGACGAGACCCCCATTTTGGTGGAAAGTCCAGCGTCCCGGCCATTAAGTGGCGGCTCTAGCTTTTTTTTTAAGTGCAATATTAACATTTAGTAGATACAGGACGTTTCAAAAACCCTCCAAGCTACAGCCATGGTAAGGGTAAAAAAATAGTTTATTTTAAACTGTGGCTACATTTTCCCATCAAATCTTACGAAAATGTCCACGTTTCCTTCAGTTTAGGAGTTGTGCTTATTATTATTGTATTTATTTAATTGTCTCTTAGTAGAGGTGTATTAATGAGGTTAAAGCCTGTTATGACCAAAATTTTATGTGTACTTTAAATTTTTTATTAGCTATGCCACACCAGCATGACGGCCATAGAAAAATCCAAATATTTGCTTTCTTGCATTTTTGTGACAAGGCAAACAGTTTTCAACAAAATTGTTTGCTTAGTAGACTGTAAAAAACCAAATAATGGTTCATCCTACTTCCACCTCTAGTATTATATATGTTATTTTGTTTAATAAATGGCATACATTTTGTAATTTAAATTAAAAAATTTGGAATTTTTCATATATTTTAATGAATTTTTTACTTTAAATTAAATTTTGTTCTAAAATTCGTTTTTATTGACATAGCGAACATCTTGTTATTTTAAAAATTGTGACCATAGACCATATATTTAAGAATTTCGTAATTTGGATTACTTGATTATAAATTGACTAAATGGTTTAGAGAATGAAATGGTTTTTTCAACAGAGCGTTTTTGGGTTTTTTGTTTTGTTTCTTATCCAATTAGCAGGTTGGGCGAATGATCGGGCGAAAACAATGTAGGTTGGGCGCTCGCCCAACCGCGCCCACCCCTGGCGTCGCCATTGCGGCGATTATTAAACATTTTTTGGTTCATTAGCACTTCGTTTTTAATTTTCCAAATGCTGTAACTTTGGACCCATTTTTTAGAATTATACCGGTTTAAAATAAACTCCATCCTGTAGCCCCTCCAGTACATTTACCTTTACTTTCTTTAACTTAAGAATTTCCTTCATTTCCTTAAATAACTGTGGTGAACAAGAAGCTCCCCCAGAAACAGCTATTTCTGGATTAATGTCTTCTTTTCTTTTTTCTGTACATTTACTAAGTCTACGTACATTGTTGGTGTTCCATAAATGATAGAACATCTAAAAGAAAAAAGTACCTTTCTTATAATCAACGGTTATAACTAAATGACTCAAACTGATTTGACAAAAAGCAAAACTAAATTAGTTTTTCCAGCTTTAAAGAAAAGAAAATAAAATAAGGTATTAAAAATCATGTAAATCGTTTTGGGAAAGGATTTCAATTATTTTTAAAAGCTTTGCATATTTCATCAAAAGGTTTATTCCAGCAGAATCGTCAAATGCAGAAATTGTTACAAACATTAGTCAGAAATGTTGGCAACAGTTTTCTGTGGAACGAAAAATAAACAAGGCGTGCATACTGCTTATACGTCAATACAAGAAAGGTTAAGTTAAAAAATGTCAGTAATGTTTGAATAAAGTTTGCAAACTTTTCAAACAGTTTCCAACATGTTTCCAACATCCTTAGACTACTGCTTGAACAACAAACAATTGAATAATTTTACAAACATGGCACTGCTGAAACGACAAATTTGACGTGCGGAGAATCCGAACGGTTGCAAACATTTCTGACAGCCTGCGGGAACAAACCTAATATTTGCTGTATTCCTTTTATGCTCCAGAACCGCCCGGAACGACACCATAAGTGTTCCTTTTACAATTTTTTGACATTTTTTCATGTTGTAGAACCGTTCTTGACACTATTGACAGTTTAGAGAACGGTTCAGAACTGTTCTACAAGGTAAAAGGAATACACTAATTTAGGCTGAAAACAGACAGGTTTTTACCGAGTGGGCGACGCAGCGCACAGCGGGGCAAAACACACGAGTCGGCGAGCCGCGATTGCTGTACTAATACAATAAACGAGTCTGCTTTCGGCTGCCGATTCGGCAGAAACTTCTGTCTGTTTTAAGCCTTATAAATTTAAAATTATAGATAAAAGTTCCATAAATAACTGATTTATTTTTTTATTTGATTGGTAGAAATGCACAAAAAGTATAAACGAAGATATTTATTTTTACCAGTTATATTGCATTTATTAATCTTAAAACACCTTGTGTTAAAATTGTTTTCGTAAATATGTTTAAAAGTAAATATTTTTTATATTCTTTGTATTATAAAAATTACTAAAATGTGTCGTTATATCTACCGGGTGTCCCTAGCACCCACACTTTTTTTTAAGATGTTAAAATAACATAGGTATTCTACATCATTATGCATTGTTTTACATATTCAGTTGTCTTATGTTATTTTTGGTTAGTTCTGATTAGTTCTGGTGGCGCGCATACGGAATCAGCCAGCCAGAAATGTTAATAGGCAATGCGTGGAAAGAGGACGGTCTAACGCGAATACCGGCTTAAAAATATTTCGGATAGGATGACTAATAGTGCTTGCTTTGTTATTGCTTTATTGCCAATATACCTTTAAAAATGATGCTGATACAGTATACGACGGTATCCGACGGACCAGGACGGTACGGATCGGAGAAATATAGTCCCAGTAAAATTACAGCGGGTAGCATACTATCGTGAAACGGAATGGTATGAGAGCGAACTAAAATTTTGAAAATTATATAACTAATTAACACCGAGGAATGGCACGGAACGGAAGGAAATCGCTTGGATTGCTACCTGAGTAAATTTTTCCGAGATTCCGCAGCGAACTTCACTCCCTCATGTGATGCGTTTAAATAATATTCAAATTATTTTCTATACAAAATAAAATCAAATACAAAGTAATATGATAATCTAATTAAATACGTTTAACAAGAACGATGGTCGAATTTTAAGGGCATATAAAAACAACAGTGTCATATACCTACCTGTTGGCAGGCGAGCTTTGAACCGGGCAATATTTTATGGCATATTAACCAATTAAAAGCCATAAAACACTTATTTTTACGCAAAAAGAACTCAATACGAATGAAATTTTCCCCGAAATTCCGCGCTAATGTGTGATGGTTTAAAATTTCCTATCCATTCCGTTCCCTTATCCATTTCGTTCCTTTTCATTGCGTACTATTTCATTCCGTTCTGCGATAATGTGCTGCCTGCTTAAATACAGCAGCGCACATATTTGCGGAAGGTAGACACCAGATTTAAAAATTTATGCAAGAATTTAGCCACTTAAATTAAAATCCGGCTGATATCGTTTCTTATGTGCGATTCGGATTAGGGATTATCGAGAAATTTCGTTAGTTGACCAGTCCTTAAGCCGATTTTTACCTGAATGATTTAACCCAGGGGGTTTCCAGCCCAAATGAAAAGCCGCTGCTTTTTAAGATTCACCCATGACCATACAAAACGACGCTGAAATATACTTTATACATTTCATTACCTCCCTTGCCCCTCCCCCGAACATAAAATTATCCACGCCACTATGACTTACCTATGACTCGCATGTGCGTAAGTGTGACCAGTATAATAGCTAAGAAGAGTTTTTTTACCGACATCGAATACCACACAATCAAAATTTTAGCTAAAAATGTATCACAAAAATCTGTATTAATAAGTTTTTTTGCCTAATGATATCAACTAGCATTAGCAAGTTAATTAAACTGGTAAAAATAAGCTGTATCTAATGTAATATCCAATAATACTCAATAATATTTATTGTCTTTTGATGTTACTTTAGCCTACCATCAGTAAGATTTTAAAGAAATAAGTTTTAGAAATAATGGTACAGTAAATATAAGAGAAAGTATTTGATGTTAACTGGTTTAAAAAGTTATTTTTGGTATTACGGTGCTTAAGTAGTAAACCACTGTTTAAAACCCTTAAAGACAAATTATTAATTAAATTATTTATTTATTGTTTTCTGGTTTTAAAGCCAGAAACTAGTTTTAAAGTCTTAAAATATTCTACTTTGTATTCATTGTATCATGGTACTAGGCTGTTATAAATACAAGGGCCAGCATTATTAAAACTCAAAAATTTACAGCCATTCTGGAAATATAAAAAAAATGAAATTTTGCGAAACACATTTTACTTCTTTTTGAGTTTATTTTAAAAGATATGTAAGTCAAACCATTTTGTTTTATGCTTACTAAACTCTAATTTTTATTTAAAATTTGATAACAAATCACATTTTACTTTTAAAGGACATTAAGAACTTATACATAAATGTTAAATTTAAATTATTAAAATTATTAATACTTTGACCACCACGCCAAATTTTATTAGTGTGTCTTCTACGCCACACAGAAATGTACTGATATTTATTTCCCTTGTAAAATAACAATTTTAACATAAAAAAATCTAACTTCAAATAAAAAGTTCATGCTAAGAAATTTTCTACATTATCTCGCGCCACGCGAGCGTGAATTTCATTTAAAATGTATTAAAAGTGTGCTACTTTAGTACGCACGAAACGAAATATACTGCTTGAGCAAACATTTTTTGTACATCGGCAAGTAATGGAATAACAAAACAAGCAGTATTAGTCACGCATGTTTACATGCCGGGATTTAGTTAGATTGTCTCTTTTTCTCACATTGCCTATGTGTTATGTTATTTAGCTCAACCTGTATAAACTCGACTGTGTATACCAGAATATACACGTGGCGTGTTTGACCCACCGCATGTGTATACGAAAATATACACATGGCAGTTAAAGTGTTAATAATGACGATTTTCTTCCAAACCTTGTCTTTGAATTCTGATGTTAAATGGTAAACTTTGGGTTTGATGCAAGTAATTCACAAATTTTGATTTTTGTTCTACAGTCAGAAATTTGTGTATCTAAGTTTTTGTGATGCAGATGGGAATGGATAATTTACCTAAACTACCAACAATAATTTATAATATTTGTGATATTTTGGGATTAGAAATTTTTATTTCGGCCATATTAGGGTTATTAATTAAAATATTAAATTTTGCTTAGTCTTGTCTTGTTTTTTTCTTGGTCTTGCGTAAGCAAATTTTTAACATCTTTACAAATTATAAATGGGTCTTTATCTCTTAAAAAAATTTTGCTGTCCCACCCACTTTTCTCTTGACTAAGTTAAAAACACAATTAATTTATATTTTTGTTAGCTAAAAGACCTGGGGCTCAATTCTGCTAAATTGAGCTCAATCGTTCGCTGAACGTATACGTTCCGGTATAACCTTCACAGTTTTTTTTAACGAACGAATAACTTTCACTTGTTTTTCAAAACAGGCGGTCATAAAACAGAAATCTCTGTATTACCATCTGACATCTGACAAAATTCAAAGTCCTTACATAACCTAAAATTCCTTTAATGTGAAATTAAAGTTGAAAAAAAACAGTTAACTAAGTTATTAAAAACAAAGTAGACACTTTAATTGAAATACAAGAAGCAAATAAATAATTAACATAGACCTCCGCAGCCAGAATAATCATTTGTAAGCAAAATAGTTTCTAAATCACATAACCTATAACCAAAAGTAAGTTGGAGTAAAATGAGTATGTCAGTTGTCAAAATATAGATTGAAAAGAAAAATTATGAAAAGTTACTTATTGCTTTGGAAAAGTAACTATGTAACAAGTTATTGCATATAACATTTATACCATCTTTCATTTATACTTTCTAAAAGAAGGCCTTTATTGAGTGTTGGGTACTTGTACAGAATGTTAGATTAGGACAAAGGGTTATTGATTAGGACATAGACTGGATATGGAGATTAGCAAACTACAATAAAATATCACTTAAGGTAAGTATTAAACTAAAGTAAACTCATATTTAGAAAAAAACATTTATGGTCAATTTCTTTTTAGTTTTAAAAGGAAATATTTAAAAAATATTTGTCTTATTTATGCAAATTGGGTAATTGTCTCGAAAGTGGGACCAACTCCGATTTTAACCAAATAATTTGCTGTACAGGGGTTTTTGGGACGTTGATCACGAATCCGAAAGAATTTTTAGTCGGAAACATTTCGTTTTCGAAATATTCATCATCAAAATTGAAAATAAAGTATCCTCATTTTTCTGTATATTCCCCTTCATTTTGCACACAATTCTTAATATAACACTAAATGGGAATACAATATTTTATAAATAACTTTTAAAAACCTGTTTTTTATTTATTTTACACGTTTTTTTCGTCAAATTGCAAATAATATAAAAAAGACATAAACCTATTAAAAAGACGTTTTAAAAAGATTTTTGCTGGTAAATAAAATATGTGCCAATTTAGTGTTATATTAAGAATTTTGTGCAAAAGAAGGGGGAATATAGTGAAAATAAGGATGTTTCGATTTTCAAGTTTGATGAAGGATATTTTAAAAACGAAATATTTACGATTAAAATTCTTCAGGATTCGTGATCAGGGCTCCAAAAACCCCTGTATACCAATTTTGGTCAAAATTGTAGTTGCTCCCACTTTGGAGACAATTACTGTAAATTGTTAGTACATACCAATTATTAGTTGATATAAATACCCAAAGATAGTAAACAACATTTGATACTTATATGAGGTTAAACAAAGTGTAAATTATCAAAACCTTTTATTGCTAGTTGTCTTTTTTTTTCATTTAATAATAATAATTTTATTTTTAGGATTCTAAAAGACCCCTTAGGACCGTGCCAGAAGACATCAACATTGCATGCATGCACATTAGTTCAAGAATAATATTAAATAATCGATAATCAAAATAATAATGCCCAACATGTGTAACACATAAATTATAAACCTTTTGTAATTTGTAAAAAATAATAAAATCAATCAATAATATTTTGTTGTCTTTATTTTAATTCTTAGTTTTACAATAAAAAAGTACATTATAGTAAATAAACGTTGTTTTATAATCACTAAGTTTTTGTACTAGAATATTTTTGCAGATAAGCTCTTGAAAATACTCCCAGTTTATATAAAATATATTTCTTAATTCATACACCAGCTTGAAAAACCAATGAAATCCAGACACTTTCTAGTGTTTTCCATATAGTACAAATAATTTTACAATCTGGCAGTCCTAAAAATTTAAAAGTACAAAACTCAGGTTTAAATAAGCAAATGTAGGTTTTTCTATAAGCATTAGTACGTGTTTAATAAGCATTATTTTAACTATTTAGCATCAGCAGGGTTAACTTAGGACATTGAAGAGTATATAAATTATAAAAGAAAGATTAAAAGCCATTAAATAAAAGAGAATATTGCTCCTGTCTAAAGATCATTGGTTTAGGTTAGGTTTAGTTACGTAAGGGTTTTCGAACTGAGTAAAAGCAAGAAGAGACACGAATACAAAAAGTAAAGGTAAATGTCTTTTAAAAGAAACTGGAACGGTATCTCATGGATAATTGTAATAATTTTATGAAAATATACTTTGAATGCAAATTTTACTCACAGTTGCTTTTGTTCTTCCATTTAAAACAGCAATGAAATAATACCTTTCCATATTCAAGTGCACTCATTTTAAAATTAACAATAGGCAAGTTATTAATCAGTGTAGCAACACATTGTTTAGGCAAAATTTTATGGGGTATTTTTGTAGGACCTTCTTTGTCTGTTATCTAAACATGGTCTCGAGTTTTGATGCATTTCATGGGTTTCCTGGGTTAGTTGCCGTGTCATTAAATGACTAGATGTTTCTTGCAATCTCTGTTAGAAGCTAAAAATATTAAAAGTTTTAAAGAAAAACGAAATATAAATACCTATACGATATTTAAACTCACCTTTTTTCTACCTTACCTGATGCCTCATATTTAGATAAAGAAAACTACTACTAGGTAATAAACCAAAGCATTTTTAACACGTTGTTTACAGTGGAAAATATCATATTCAACGAATTTAATATTTTTCATAAAATGGGAATAATAACATTTTCTAACCTGAAATGAATGCTTTGGTGTATTGGGGGTTAGCTACCTACTGACTGATTCTAAGCGCACTATACCCAATTTGTAACGGTAGTTTTCGGCGGTTTTGGAAAACCACTGTTCTTCGTGCGTTAAAATCAATTATATTTGGGTATAAATATACTAAATGGAATAAATCTACGGTCAATAAAATGATAAAATCTACAAATACTACCGGATTTGGACTCTATTGGTTTAGTCCAAAACAAGGTATCGGGCGATTTGTAGGTTGGCTCAATTTTAAAAATAACGGTGTATGGGACAAATATAGCCTAGTTTACACCGCAAAGATCAGTGGATTCTTTTAAATAAGTTTTAACTTTAGTAATAAAATCAAAATTGAGTATCAAATTTTACTATTTATGAGTTTGCATAAGATAAAGAGTACGCTTGACTTTGACAAATCCGTCATATTTTAAATTTTAATGCGGTGTTGTCCGCCAATTTGTGAAGGTGGCTATGCACGAACGAAGACCTTTTTGTTTTCATAAGAGTCTAGAGAAAATAAAGAAAAAACTAATAAAACGCAAACAAAAAGGCGCTCATGAACAGTGGAATAGGGCCCCTGGATTTGGTTCATTTATTTATAATTTTTAACGCGCTTTTTTAGCTTCACTGGTAAATTAATATGAATCAATTCAATTTTAAAGGCTATTTATTATTCTTAAATTATTTACATAACAGTAAAAGTTTACAAAAAATATAATTTAATATCAAAACTTCTTCAGAACTATAGGTAGTCATCCGAAGCTGGTAGCCAAGTTCGCGAGTCAAAGCTCTTCACCTGGGGGCTGATGTTGGCCCTGTGGAAACTAAACTGTTCGCGTATGATAATGAGAACAAACCTTTCCGAGACCATTAAGGATTATTTTATATTTATTTTGTTTTGTTATTCTATTTGTTTAGATGTTCTGTAATAAATAGATGTATGGCTTTGATTTATTTCGGGAAAAATTTGATCAAAAAACCCGATTTATATTCATTTTTTAGGTTATATGGACATCCAAACCCTAAATCTTGTGCAGCGTATGCTTATTTGTATAACAGAAGATAAAAATTTTAAGTTTGAATTTGTTTTAAATTTGTAATTAAGGTGTGCTGAGATATAATAAAAAAATACAGTTAGCATTTAATGATGTTATAATGCTTTTCGAATAATTATGGGTGTCTAGGTTCATAGAAAAGTGGTGTTCTGTGGTATATTGGCTTGTGTATATAATTGTCGTTTATTCTTATGTGTGTTATGTTTCTTGTTAGTTCTGATTTTATTATATTGTATCTATAGAATTTATCTGTTTGATCAGTTATGTACTCTTTTATTGTTTATGTGTTAGCTAATTGATGTAGATTATCAATCCTGATGTATCTGTCTGATTGTGTTGCTGCCCTTAAAATTTTGTTTTGCATACGCTGCAACCTGCATAATTGAGTGTCAGAGACACCCGACCACACTGGTGCAGCGTATGTTATTGTTGGTTTAATTATAAAATTATAGATTATTAGTTTGTTTTATTGCGACAGCGGTGATCGTGGTGACAATAGCGAATACAGTGATTGTTGTGCTAAAAAGGCCTTTTTGAGTGTGTGGTTAATGTGGGCGACAAATTTTAACCGTTGGTCTATTACGACTCCTAAATACTTTATTTTTGAAACGGGATGGATAGGGATGTTGTTTATTTGAACTGGAATAAAGATTTTGTTATTCGTGAATTTTCTGGTTAAGACTAGACATTCCGTTTTTTGTTCATTTATTTTTATTTTCCAGTTCTCGTAAAACGGGATAAGGAAATTTAGGTGGTATTGAATATGGGATTTAGCAACCATAGCTGAAAATGAATTGGCGTATATCAGCGCATCTTCAGCGTATAGTGCTAATTTGGTTGATGGATATTTTGGGATATCGGCCAAATAAAGGTTAAAAAGCCTAGGACTAAGCACGCTACCCTGCGGGACGCCTGAGTGCGTCGTCCTAGGGTAGGAAAGGGAATTATTAACTTGAATTTGGAAGGTTCTCCGAGTTAAGTAAGAGTGAATTAAGGTAATAAGGTATAGTGGGAAATTATGGAAATGAAAAAGTTTATAGATTAGTCCATTATGCCAAACAGTATCAAACGCCTGTTTAATGTCCAGAGACAAAAGTACGGTGTTTTGCTTTGCATTGAATCTATCGATTGCATGTTGTAAAACTGCGGCTACTAACATAACCGCGCTTAAGCCAGGCTTAAACCCAAATTGCTCGGGTGGTACTTTTGTTTCCAAATCGAACTCCCTGACTTTTAGCATAAGGGCCATTTCCGCAACTTTTCCGGGAGTGTTGAGGAGGGCTATAGGTCTGTAGGAGCTGGAAATTTTGGGATCTTTGCCAGGTTTAAGGATAGGGATGACAATGGCGTGTTTTCATTGCCTAGGAAAGTGTTGGTGAAGGAATGGCGTTTATAATTTACAAAAACTGTACGAAGGATTTTTTAGGAAGGTTTTTAATAGGATATTAGGAATTTCGTCTATGCCCGGGGCTCTATTATTAGTAAGGGATTTGAGTATAGACGATAAGTTTTTGCTTGGATAGTACTGGGGGGAATGGGGTATTTTTGTTTTAATAAATCGTTTGCTTTGGCTGTGATGTTGTTGTGAAACTGGGTAGTGTTAGGACTGCCGCTGCACACATCGGCAAAAAAGTCTGCCAAGGTTTCGGCGACTTCCTGGTCGGTCTGTGCAACACCGGGATTTAGGGACGGGATTTTGGTATATTTATTTTTAAGACGCCTGGTCAGACACCACAGACTTGAACTGACAAGCCCCTGAGAACGCCTGACCAGGTTTTGTTTTTAAAATCATTAAGTTTTTGACGAATTGTGTTTTGCAACTCAATTATTTTTAAAAGTTATTAGGTTTAAAATTTCATTTGGAAGGCGGTCCTCTCTCGGTTTGAGGCTGACTTTTGTTGCTACCTGGTTTCTAGCTATCTGAATACTATTTGTAAAGATGTCAACTTGATTTTCTAACTCTTCAATGTTGTCTATTTTATTGTTTATTGTTGTATTTTCCGCAGCTCTGCGTTTAAACCTATTCCAGTTTATATTTGTGAAATTCCACGTGAGGGGGTCCTCTTCCAAATGAATATTTGTTTGTGATCTTGGTAGATGATCTGATGAAAGTTCATTTATGACAATAATTTCTTGCAAATTAATGATATTTTTATTTATAATCAGATCTAGGGTGGTGGGGGTCGTCTGATTACAAGGATAGTGGGTTTGGGTGGGGGAATAAGTATTTGCAAATCGTGTTCTGTGAGGTAATCACAGAGCAGATGGCCGTTTCTGTTACTTCTGTGATTACGCCACAGGACATTTCTTGCGTTTAAGTCACCCAACAACATCACTTTGCCGCCCTGTGAGAAAATGTTATGTAAATCTATTGCTTGCATAGGTAGCCTCGGTTTAGCATAGGCACAGCTGACACACACACACCATTCCTCATTTTTAGTGATATATTTTCTATTTGACTAATTATAGGTGGCAAAAGTACGTGAGGAATGTTGTGTTTTATCAACAGTGCCACGCCCCTGCCGCGAGCATTTCTATCCTTGCGATAGATTGTGTAGTTTCGGATTTTAATTTGGGTTTCTTGCGCTAATTTTGTTTCATTTATTCTCATAATGTCTATATTGTGTTTATATATGAAATGTATAAGTTCCCTAATTTATTTTTGATCCCATTAGCATTCCACTGTACAATTTTTAGTTTTTAGATGTCATATTGATCAATTTTATCAATAAAACTTAGAATCTATCTATTTTTTCTGAGTAAGAAGTAGTATATTTTATAAAATCGGAGAAAAAACGAATGGTTTCCTTAATGTTTATTTTTTCCTTTAATGTTTTCATTAAACTTTGAAGCTCGGAAAAATCGTTATTATTACCTTGATGTCCGTTGGATTGTGTTAAAGTTTCAGGTAGGGAGCTTCTGGTGTTTTGTTGTTGGTAAATTAATGGTAAAATTAATGGTAAATTAATATGTATATAACTTTTATGGGTCTGTGAGTCACCAGTAAAATACTAATTATATAATTTAAAACCTCCATTTGTACTTAATTCGGATCGGCGAACGTCGGTATTATATAAAACACTTTACTATAAATTTTCTGTTTGACATTACGGTAAACTGCAATGCAGACACCCTATACAGCGCCATTTGTAATTGAATAGAATAATTACGTGCATGGTTGTGGTTTTTAGTGTAGTCTACTAACTAGGATTGCGTACGTATGTAAAAGAGAGAGAAAATGTAGTTTAAAGAAACTAAAAATCACGGTTTCATGGCATAACAAACTAAATAGCATAACATAATTATAGTTAAAAAAAAACTAAAAATACGCTTTTAAAGCAAATTGAACTAAAACCAAAAAAATAATTTTTAAAAGAATTATTTAATAATAGTAATAAACGAAAAATACTAGTAGGTATTATTGTAAAAAGTTGTCGGGCGCTCAATATACAAAAATATAGCACAAAGCGCCACGCTTTTTACAATAATACTAGTATTTTTCGTGTATTACCATTATTTAACGATTATTTAAAAAATATATTTCGAACCTTTTAGTTCAATTTGCTTTAAAAGCGTGTTTTTAACTAAAATTTTTCAGAATATCATTTTATATCAAAAATTAAGGTAGTAAACATGCAAAAATCACATCCGTTATTTGTCGCCACTTTATGCCACACTATAGGGTGTAACATCGTAATAAATAAAATTTGAATAATCACAACCAATAAACCATAAACAGTATACTTGCACCCACTTTTAAATCATACAGATATTGTATATAAGTTTTTCAATTTGCTTTAAAAAGTTAAGGTTTACGTGTCGCTCTAGTTACCGCCATTGTTATCCAATAAGAAATTTAAAATAAAACAGTTTTGTGGCGCAGTAATTGCATCCATTTATATTTACGATTATTTTAGAATATTTTCAGTATTATATATTAAAAAAGTGTGCATTTATATGGTATTTGTAAGACTTAACTGCGTTTAAAAAGTTAATATTTTGGTATTGTAAAACCGTCACTTTCGTTCTTGTTTTATGCTTAATAAACTCAAATTTTGATTTGAAACCTAACAACATTCACATTTTGAAGTTATAACTATTATTAACTATTTCATTATTAATAATTACGAGTTTTTCCAAACCTGGTCTTTGAATTCTGATGTTAAATGAGTTTGTCGGAAGTAATTCACGAATTACAATCAGCAAATGGTGTAATCTAAGTTTTTGGGATGCAGATGGGAATAGATAATTTACCTAAACTACAAACAATAATTTATACGACGTTTTAGGATTGGACATTTTTATGTCGGCCATAATGGGGTTATTTATTTAGAAAATAGAATATTTATTAAATATTTTATTAAATGTTATTAAGTTATACGTGTCGCTCTAATTACCGTTTTCCTGTTTTATTATTACTTTTATTACTTTCTGAGCGTGAACAAAATTAGGCGTAGGCGAAGTCGTATCCGGAAGGCACCTTATGTCGACAATGATCATGGAAAAAAATGAGGAGCAAGAAAAGGACCTTTCCTGCGAGGCCCTTTCGGCTTAGGTAAAGTTATCCGCGAGGCCTTTGGAAAAAAAACAAGGACCAAAAAAACAAAAAAAAAAAAGGTCCTTACTCCTTTAAACACATTCCTTTCTGTGTTTTCCATGCTGTTTTAAACATAATACAGTTATGCGAGGCCCCTTTCATAACAGATGACAATTACGGTCCTAAAAGCCCATCGCACCCTTTTTTCCCTATGTCACATTTTCATACCTTCAACTTGTCGCGAGGCCCCCAACCGCCATCGCCTACGCAATTTTATTTTTCGGGGTGAAGTTTAAGATTACCAGGGGAGATTCAAAATATTCAGAGAAAAATATATCTAACGCCCAACAAGTGTACATGAATTGGGCTAGTTAGTAATAAATCCAACTAACTATTATGCGTTGAAGAATAGATAAATAAACTGCCTGCTCTGTTGTTGGCAATTATATAGCAAGTTAAAAAATTAAATACAACAGTAACTGTTTCCATAATTAGCAATTAAAAATTTGCTAACCATTAACCCTTTAAGGTATTACTTCAGCCATAGCAAGTTAATAAGTATGTATTACTTACTGTTCATCCCGTATAGCATCTAATGATTTTTCTGGATCATAGCCAGATGAAGGTAATACTAAGGTAGAACCATGATTAAGAGAAGCATTTATAGCAACAACAGTACCATAAACATGAAAAAACGGTACTTGCACACAAATTTTATGATATTTTCTATCCAGTTCGTTTCTTATACCAACCAAGCGTGAATTATTGACTAGATGAAAATGGGTCTGAACCGGTGTTTTTGGTGCTCCAGTTGTTCCCTAAAAAAATAATTGCGTTAGGCTATTTAAGATGCACTCATTTAAAAAAAAAAACAGTTATACCGTTTGTGCTGCTTTATGTTTTATATTTTAAGAGAGAAAAATAAACTTTGATGAAATGATATTAATGTGTATTGGTTAATCCATTTCTTTGTTTTTTTATAGTTTTTTTTATCTTATTTTATTTTTAAACTAAGATTGCTACTTTTAATTTTTACATGGCACCACCGATATATTTAATCTTATTTCGACAGAATACAATGACATATTGTATGTAATTTTTTACGCTTCCGGTTATTTTTAAATTTAAATCCAGAGTAGCATATTTAAGCTAAAACAGTAAATTTTAAGTCAAGTAGCTCTAGGAAAATGAAATTAATTGTATTTTGTTTTTTACGATTTCTTCAAGCGGCGTAAAAGTTTGAAAAATATTATTTATGGTAATTACTCCTTTTTTAAATGGAACGAGGGTGTCTCGTTAGTTAATTCTGAAAGGGCATTTTATTTTTAATAATTTGTTACAATTGGTATTTGAACTAATTCTTTTTCGACAAAAAATCTTAATAAATTAATGTTTATGTCCTATACTAGCCGACCCGTGCCCACATCGTTGGGCGTTAATTATATATTTCGCTAAACTGCTTGTTCAATCATAATAAAATATAGTCTATAGTACTCCTGAATAGTGTAGCTTTCTGATTGTGGAAGAATTTTCATTATCGGTTCAGTATTTCCGAAGATTAGCCCTTAAAAACGAACAAACAAAGTTACAATAGCAGCATTACTTTAATGTCCCCCTTCCTTTATTTTTTCAACAGATCAATTAAAAAAATGTAAATATGAAATTATTGCATTAATACTCCAATTTAAAATAAAATTGATTAATGAAAACTTCAAGATGACTGCTGGGCGCGATCTTGGAAAGAATGGTAAATGAAAAGGGGGTGTCTGACACATCATTTGAAAGCTCCTGGCAAGTAATTTTTAAACCTAGAATATAAGTTAAATACTTTTTTATACGAGAAAATGGCGGTACTTAAAAATTACCTAAATACCTGATTTGGGGGATAGGACAAAATCCTTTTGCTTCGTTTATAGGCATCTTTGTGTCAAAAATAACTTGTTTGGAAATTCAGAAGCGTAATTGGATGAAAAATTTAATTTCCTACAACTTTTCGTTTAAGTACAACCTGGAAAAAGTGGGTAGTTTTCGACCTAACCTCAAAAAACTGAAAAGAGGCTGTTTTCAGCCCGTTCTCAAAAACGCACTCCTTTAAATGATAGCACTCCGCGAATTTTTAATAGTTGGGGGACCATTGACAATGTGAAATAATAAAACACCTTTAACGTTGTAGTTCTTTTTTAAAGTTCAGAATCAATAGCCTAGAATTTAAATCCGCTCGGTTGTATGAAAGCACAAGATACATCTATCATAATTAATATTCTTATAAATTTAAAGAAATTTGATTTTATCGCAGTATTTGATCAACTTTGTGCTCACTCAAAGAATATATGCATACGAAGGTGTTCGTTCATTGTTTGAATGTACAATCACCTAGTAGAGATGGACACTGCAAATTTGTATGCTGCTGCAGAGAAATAAGTAGAAGTTTACAAAGATCCTTGATAGTAAATTGATTCAATTTATATTTTTGATACACCTATATGAAAAAGAATATCAACTAGAGCAACCTAAGGAGATGTTTTACTATCGCAGTTTTAAAAATAAAAGTTTCAGTGCTACCTTTCCCAACCTTGAAAGTGCACTAAGAATGTACTTAACGTTAATGGTCCTAACATTACAAAAGAGAGCGCTCATTTTCAAAAATGAATATTTTGAAGAATAGGCTTTGAACGACGATGGGACTGACCCTATACTTAGTATTTAAGGTAAGTTTTCCCCTATTTTAAAGATCTTTTTAATGGTGATATCATGTACGGGGTTCTTTATTAAAAAACTATGTTTTTTTCTACACTGTATGTTATCACCAATATCACTGTTTAAAAGATATCTAAAAGAGCTTTAAGAAAATACCACATTAGGTACATCAAACTTTATTAGTTTGGGAAATATGACCATCCAAAACAGGTATTTAGGTAATTTCTAAAGTATCGCCATTTTGAATTAGGTAAAGATATTTTCCTTATATTCTAGGGTAATAAAGTACTTATCAGGACCTTTAAAATGATGTCCCACAAGTCCCCCTTTCCATTTACCTTTTTTACCAAGATGGCACCCAGTCGCCATCTTCAAATTCTCATCTGATAATTTTACTCTAAAATATAGAATTTAGTTTTGCTTTTGTAAATTGATCCGTTCAAAAAATATAACCTTGATCACTTTTGTGCTTTTGGGACACTGTACATTATAAAAATAATTTTAAAATGTACGTTCTATGGTTATCTATCCATTCCAAAAGAAAAATTGCTTCCTTGTTTACAACACATAGCACTGTGCGCATTTCCTATTTTATGCCCGGACTGGCAACCCGGGTGTAATCTAGTATACTACCATGTATCATTCATAAAAAATAGGTTTCATTAAAAAAAAAACAGAAGGGTGCAGATTTTAGTAGCCGGATCTTAGACTAATGGGTTTTTTGCGAATAACTCCAAAATTATGCATTTTATCAGAAAACTGTAGACAGTACAATTTTTTTGACCAATACGTCGTTGGTTAAAAAAATACTTGCGTACTACTGTGTCACAGAACGTACACAGTAGTGTGCAAGTAGTCTACTAGAAACATTGTGACGATGCCAATCACTCGCGCTGGCGAAACGTCAAGGAAACAAAATCGAAGAAGACGGCCGAATAGCCCAAAAAACATAAGTTTAACATTGGCGAAATATTAAACACAATTTAATAATAATTATCAAACACAAATTATTGTGTTTAATATTTCGTGCAGCGTAACTTTAGCATAAAAAAATGACAACCGATGGTGCTCAAAATTTAATCATTTTTGAATTGTAAAGTCTCTCCTTTAATATGTTAATAAATAGTTATACTTATCTGTTTTACTCACTGAAGTAAATTGTATGTGGCAAATATCATCCGGTTCTATACTATCTTGAATTTTCTTAATCTGCTTAATACTAGATTTTGTGGCTAAATTACATATTTCCTCGTAGTTAAACGTCCCTCTAAAATATGATCTTATTTAGATATAGAGTGATGATAATAAAATAGTTTCCCCCTTTATCTTTTAATTGTAACAGAATATCGATATCGGATAAATTTGAGGTAAAAGGGTATTAATTCCATTACTTTTTGGCATAAAAATTAATTTTTGTCACGTAGCCTATATCCAAGGAGGGTTAGCAACTTTTTTTAATGGGAAGGGGGATTACGTAGCACTTTGTTTTCGACTTACTGTCACTTTGTTCTCAACTCAATGTCACCTTGTTTTTAAAAATCGACTCAGCCGTTTTAGATTTATAACCGTTTAAAATTTAGCTTATTTTCCGTAAAAACAGTGCGGTTTTAAAAACTTGTCTTGTAAGTCTAGAACGCCTTAAAAATAAGATGGTTGTAAGAAGAAAATCAAAAGGCCTTAAAAACGAGGAAATCCCCCATTCCATTTGTAAACATAAAGTTGCTAGTGCCTCTTTGGCACTACGCTATGTGATCAAAATTATTTGTATGCCAAAAAGGAGTTGAAGCTACACCTTTTCCCTACGTTTTACCAAATCTAGATATTTTGTCTCATTCAAAAGAAAAAGGGGTGACACCTTTTGCCTAAATTTTACCAAATCTAGATATTTTGTCCCATTCAAAAAACAAAGAGGGTGAAAACTCTTTCATTATCGTCACTATATTTTATTGTGTTTTAACTAGTATACTTTTCCTTCAATTACATAATACACTATAATTCCTTAATTTTAGGTTAAAAATATATTAAAAAATGTATTTTATTGGTTTAAAAAGTCAGTAACTATGGTTACTTGCTGAATATTTTTCCTAGTGGAACCGGTAACATTTTTGGTAAATAATTTTTATAACTCCATATTTTTTATAAGAACTAATATGTTTTATTATATTTTGACAGTCTTACAGAGAGCCTAAGTAAGTACTAGTAGCCTTGGGTGCCGGTCTTTAGATGGTTAACCAACTATTTTATCCTTAGTTCCGTTACACTTTAGACAACGCGCTAGTGCTACACAGTGGGCCAGCTTTTTCTTATACCGATACTCCCGATGCAATTACCATATTTTAATTAAACAGATATACTGGCTCTCCAGAAACTCTAACAAGAAACTTTAGGAAGCAATTCTCTAACGAAAGATAAAACCGAAAACGGTTTTCAAAACCAAAAAACCGTAACCAGTTTTTAAAAACAAAAACGGTTTACACCAAAAAAAAATTTGGGTTTCCATTTAAAAAAAAAACAAAGTTCATATGAATATGACCTTATAATTGTAGTCAAGGTCACAAGGTAGTAATAACAATAAATTTGTCTCTTATTTTTAAACAAGTTTAACTTGAAACATTTTCTTCTAAAACGCGCCGTTATCTGGTTATTTGCCTCTCTAAGGTTAAATGGACCACCCTGTATAATCTGTCGACCAATATCCGATATTACCAAATGAACGGTATTTATTTTTTTAGATATAGATATTTCGGTTTTAGCGGAAACCGTGGTTAACCAAAACCGGTTAACAGAAATACCGGTTTCGGGTGCCGGCACTAATAATGATTGGTTACGCTAATTAAGTGATAAGGTTTACATTTATTTTTAGCATATAGTAAAAACTTTAAAATTATTATAGCGACATAATCATAATGTAAATTTATTTCCCACGCAAAAACCGTATATTGAACAAAAAAAAAAACAGAAAATAACAATAAAAATCAAGAGAACCATTTGTACCAAATTATAAATAAAAATTCCTACTATACATAACTAAAAAACTATGATACAAAAATACAAATAAGCTGTCAGAGCTTCGAAACCTATGTAGCCAAACCCTCGTTTCACACTTGCCGAGCCGGGCCGGACAGAGTCATAAAAAATTATATGGAGCCTTATGAGAGTTCGCCAAGTATCCGGATTCTTAGCGTGTGAATGATCTCATAAAACGCCATACACTTCGATAGCGTTGCGTTGGTCCGTCGCCGACTTTCTGGCTTTCGCTAGTGTGGAACGAGAGTAAAACAATATCAAAATCCAATGGAAGTTACATGACGACTTTTTTTAAATAGTTACGATAACTAAAACAGGTTAGCTTTTGTAAATGAAAATGCCGCAAAATAAAGTTACAAATGCTGTACTATTCCAACTGTTGTTTGCAAACAAAGACTACTCGAGTTTAGTTACTTTTCTGAGTAAGTAGGTATACTGGTATAGGAATTGTAATTTCGCAGAGGGGACCTACAATTTAAAGTATGTTCGGAATCAAACCTAACGGTACACGGTATTCGTTGTGGATTATT
>JACEGR010009919.1:0-22585 GCA_014170235.1 Listronotus bonariensis
TTTTTATCTTTGGACCAATCCACGAGAGGCTGAAAGACCTAAGAAATACTAACGTACCGTGGGTGTCTTAAGCAGGTAAGAGGAAGTTTGTTAACACGGGACTTAAAAACTTGAAGATTTGGGGAAGGAAAGACCTCCGCTGGCAGTAGGTTCCCGCGCAGTCTAGAAACTCTTAGGGATAAAGAACGAACGAAATGGAAGTTCGGGCCTGTCCAATTGAACTGTATAGGGATGCATACGCGCGGCACCACGAGTTTCTCTGTTGGGAGCTGCAAGAGGAGGACTATACTGGATAATTCGTCGGAGCAGAAGCCGTAAAGTATCTATAGAAGAGCGATAGATCTCCCACAGCTCGACGATGGGCAAGAGAAGGAAGTCTTTGAGTAAGTAAAGGATCATTAATAAGACGAACAGCCCTTCTTTGAATGGCATCAAGAATGCTGAGGGTTGTAGGGATGCCATTCCCCAGACATGAGAACAATATTCCAGAGGGGTCGAATTTGGGACACATACAAAGTGTATAAATTGGAAGGAGAAAAATACTTTTGGCTCGGAAAGAAATCCAAGCTTTTTTGAAGCCGCGGTGGCTATAGATACAATGTGTTTATGCCAGTTAAGGTTATTCTCAAATGTGACGCCCACAAGGTTAAATGTGTCCCCGCTCTGCAAAACCTGGCCACTCATAAGCAAAGGATGAGTGTTTGATGATTTTTTTCGCGACAAGGAACATGATTGTGTTTTGGATGCATTAAATTGAACGAGATTTTGGCGCCCCAATCCAATATCAAATTGAGATCCTGTGAAAGAGATATCTGCATCGCTCTGCGTTTGCTTTCCAAGTCGGGTTGAGAGATTGGTTTGGGAACCTGAAAAGTGGAGTGAAGGGTACTATCGTCAGCATAACTATGAATGGGATTGGTTGTGGAAGAAAGAAGGTCGTTGATGTGAAGAAGAAACAAAGTTGGTGCTAGTACTGAACCCTGAGGCACTCCAGCATTAATTTCGTGAAAGCTTGAAGAGTGGCCATCAACAATGACTGATATACGTCGATTAGAAAGATAACTGGAGAGCCAAGAGCAGAGTTTAGTTGGAAGACCGTAGGAGGGAAGTTTATTAAGAAGTGCGTCATGCCAGACTTGGTCAGAAAGCTTTAGATATATCAAGAGCAACGATCTGGGACTCACCTAGAAACTCAAGAGACTTGTTCCAGTTGTGTGAAACGAAGGAAAGAAGATCTGCTGTAGATCTCTTGTGACGAAATCCGTATTGCCTGTCATGTAAAATTTTATGTTTTTCTAAGTACCTAAGAATTTGCGAGTTAATGGATTTCTCCATTACTTTACAAAGCATTGAGAGGAGTGAAATGGGTCTATAGTTGGATGGAAGAGATTTAGATCCTTTCTTGGGAATAGGCTGGACACGTGCAGCTCTCCAGCTGTCTGGAAATATACCCGTGTCATAAGAAATTCGAAAGAGCCTGGTTAAAATGACTAATTTCACACGGTGGAGTATTGCACAAACCCACGAGTGTAAGAAAGTCATTTTCACACGAGTACTGTACACTATTTTCCTACGACCAGCAAATTATTCACCAAAAAATAAATAAATTAAAGTTTGTCTGTTCAGAAAAAATAAAAAACAATTGAGAACTTTGCAACACTAGGTGATATTTACTTTGCAACACTAGTGTGATTATATACTTTTCCTCACTGCTATATTATACTGTTTTGACAATATTTTTTACATCGAAAATCACCTACCTAGAAGCATTATATAACTTTTATCATTTTGGAATTTAAAAAGGCCCTCACTTAATAAAAATTGTATGGTTTTGTTAGGTAATGACGCTAATAGTTTAATACGGTTTTCTGCTATTATAAGTGTTTTTAAAAATTATCGATTCTTACATATTTTAGACACTCTTCTAAATAAAACGTAAGTGGTGCATATCCAAAATATTCCGTTTTTAAAAAATATCAGTAAATAAACTTACGGGACCGGGGAGTGAAAAGGGGTGCTGGGTGGGGTAAAATTGGTAAAACGAGTTAATGAAACTGAACATCACATATAAAATTAAGTAAAAATAACAGTTTTCCTCATATTTTAAGAAAAAATATAAAAAATATGAAAATTGTAAATGCATAACCTAAAGTCCTAAAAGTAAGGAAAAAACGACTACCAAACGTCAGTTACCATGCAAAATATGGAAAGCATTTGGCAACGTCGGAAGGGTCTGATTCTATTTATGAATGGATAAAGAAAGTGGATTCATAAAGTGTGTATTAGCCTTAGGTTTAATTAGGGATTAAAAAAAAGATTTAACTAGTTGTTTGAGTACACGAAGAAGAGAGGAAGGAATTTGATCTATAGGCTTTTTTCTCTGGCGCTTTAGGTCGAACGGTCAAGCGGCAAGGCTGCCTCTATAAAGTACGTGCTCAAGGTAGAAGGAGATTTTTAATTTGATCTACTTACCTGACAACACTCAGTGCCAGTCAAGTGAAAGTTGTTTTTGTGGTTATGTCTATATTTTGTTTATGTTTTATTTTTTTTCATAAATTTTAATAAATATAAAATAAGATGATTTTCGCTAATTTGGGTTCTACCGTTTAAGGTAAATAAAAGTTTTTTTACTGTCACTACAATAAATATGTCACTTGCAAAACCAATAGCAGTTTTAGAATGACATCATAATATGTATCACACCAGTGTTGTAAAGTACTTTGCAACACTAGTGCTGTAAAGTACTTTGCAACACTAGTGTGATATAACGCATTTTCTATGCATGAAATCAGTGTGCTATTTGCTATTTTCACAAGTATGCGTACAGGGTTTTCATTTATATTTTCCACCCACTTTTACATACAGGGTGATTCAAAAATCGATCACGAAGCTTAGGGGTGATTCTACTCTGACAAAATAAGGGTAGAGCTTCATATATTTGTTTTTGCAAATGTCATTCGTTTTCGAGTTACAAGCCGTCAAAGTTCAATTTTTATTTTGGTTTTTTCGCCTTATTGCATTTATCAATCCAGTTGATATTTGGCACACAAATCGAGCTCTAATATTTTAAAAAACCGCCAGGGGCACTTTACCTAAAATTAAAAAAGTTTTTAATATTTCACCGTATTTCAAAAACTAAGACGTTTAGGACATATGTTTATATAAAGTTTTTCTTATTTTCTGTTGTAGAATCGCCCCGTAAAGTTTGTCGGTTGGGTTAGGTATGTACGTAGGTAATTTGGAACACGTCCTATTTTTCTTCAAATATGTGATGCAGAACTGCCAACCTCATGGATTAAAAATTGACAGTTAGCAACTACTTAACCTCAAATGTATCGTGAGTGGCGGCGTATTTTGTTGTGTGTTTATTTAGAGATTTTAAGGACAGCGTTTAATTTTTAGTTATTTGTAGTTATCTTATTAGTGTGTCATGTTTTTTTATTTTTATGAAGAAGCAATCCCCCTCAGTTGGTAACCTTGATATTTGCTTCAAAGAAGTTTGTCAAATAATTTCTTGTTTTACAACAAATTGTACCAATTATTTGACAAGAAGTTTGATAAGTGTAAAACCAGCTTTACAAAATATTACTTTACAAATACCAATTTTCTTAAACATAAAGGTATATTCTTTTAACTCTATTTAATTGTGTATTTACTTGTTCACTTATTATAAAAGCAAAATAATGTTTAGGAATAACAAGCTTGAGCATGCCATTATACTTTATAAACATTTATGAACTTTGATTGCATCATCAACGGTTATTTAAATAATGCAAAGATGCATTGAACTCTAAGCAAATTATATAAAGATGCTTTGACCAATCTAAATTTAGAGGATTTTGGTTTGTCAAAGAATAATATTGGCGAGATTGTTTTTTATTCGTCTGACCTACTATTTGCTTTTTTTTAATTTTTGGAAAGGAGAGAGACTTTAAGTTTTTAATATTAAACATTATGAACTGGGTGGGCCAAATTCGAAGTTTTTATTAGAAAACCCATGTTTCTGTATGTTTTACAGTCAGATTTACTAATGAAACCGCAATTATCTATCTTGCGTCGTTTACACGCTACACCGTGTTTCTTAATTCCTTGCGTTTTCTTTTATTCTTCATATTCTTTTTTTTATTTTTTAATTCTGTAAAAACATTTCTACAGCAACTTTCTATGCAGATTGCAGATATAATTTTAGTTTTTTTTTCTAGGGTTGTGCATTTTTGATTAATTTATTTGAATTTTTGGAAATTTTAAATTGAAAACCCTTACTATTTCAAAAATGTGTTACACTCCTATATTTTTCTCAGCAGTTCTGAGATATTGCATATTTTTATTTATGACTGATATTGGTTAAATAGTAGCCATAAAAACAGTAATTATGTTTTTACTTTAAAAATCTTGTTATAACTTTTGTTTTTTATGGACTGAAATGATGAAAAACCATTTTTATTAATAATTTAATAACGGAAATAAGGGTAAAAAATAATCCTATTTTATGGTATTTTAAATTATTTTGTTAATATTTTAGTCTCTAAAAAAATTTTATCAGGTTTTCTTAATACGTAATATTTTATGTAAAAAGCACCCATGATTTTTTGTATACAGGTAAGTAAAAAGATGGCCATGAAAAACAAACACAAGCTTAATTTAACCCTTTAATTCTTACCATTTTAAGAGTAAAAATGCATGTAAGTGTTCCATTTAAAATTTCCAAAAATAAATAAATGAGTCAGAAATGTGCCACCCTAAAAACAAAACTAAAATTATATCTGCAATCTGTAAGGCAAAGCTGTTGGAGAAATCTTACAGAAATAAAAATATTTTAAAAATAAAAAAAAAGTTATAAAGGATAAATGAAAACGCAAGAAATTAAGAAATTTCACTATTTGGCTTAAAATTTGAGCTTCGCAACTGGGGGCCAGTTTTTTATAAAACATACAGAAAACATGAATTCTTATTAAAAGCGTTGATTTGGCCGACCCTGTACAAGATTACTTGATCCCTATTTTTCGTGAAATTTGTAAACATCAAGTTGAAATATTTTAATTTTTTGACAAAAAATAATTTGATAAAATGACGTCACATAGTCATGTATAGCGGAACCATTGGGGGACCATAGATAACCTACATTTAGATCAGCAGTGGCACAAGAATTTTTCGGATTTTTACGACTCGCGCAGTGGGTGGACGAACATGCGCACTTAAAAGCCATGTGGCAAAATACAAACACCGGCACTCCGTACCCTTTGTCCGCGGTCTGACTCGTAACGTTCATTAGCTACCGTACTTCGAACAGAAACCAGGACGCGGTCAACACATTCTTTCCTATAATGTGATAGTTTGTTTGGTGCCGGTGTTTACCCTCAACTGGTTTGGTACAAACCGGTTTTTCGCCCATGAAATGTAACTTTGTTTCGCGCAGGTTATAACATTAGCAACTAATGAGAAATCGAGATCAGTGTTGGGGACTAGTTTGGCACTCTAGCAACAATGGTGCGCGATGATTGGTTGCAGGGGAGGACACGCACATTGTGAAACTTTTCCTCTTTTTTTTGTATTTTTCTGGCCGCAATTTTAAAACGAATCACCCTGTATGATATATCATTGAGAAGAGAATTTTATAGGGAATAAAAATGTTAAAAAGAAGGCACTTCAATTTAAAAATAAAAGTTAATGGTACTTTCGGATAAACCGGAAGTGATTTTGAGGTTGTGATTATGACAAAAAATGTCAATTTATGCTATAATAATACTGTAAACTATTTATTAATTTTTTTTAACTGTAAAAAATTGGTGGGCGTAACAACAACGTGTGTCACCCTATACATATAGATAATCTGACAACATACCTAGTTCCTTATGTCAGATATTTTGGGTACATAGACCTTTATGACATAAGTTGTTTTATAAGGAAAAAATAATTTAGGGAATTGGGAATTCAAATTAAGGAGCACAGTGTTGCAATTCGGTCAAACAGCTGATAAAAATGGGTATCTAGATTCAATTTGGCGAAGAATATTTACATAAATTACCTGATTAGTTATTAAATTTCACGAAAAATATTAGGCATCATTGTCTGACAACCTAAATAACACAAAGCAGGATAATAGTCAGTGTTTCGAGAAACTTTATATATAGCCATAAAGCGTAAGTTCTTCGTTATTTAGACTTGAACTGCAGATAAACCAAAACTGACTTCGCACGTTTTGCTTCATTGCTGAATTTTTAACGAAATCCATGATGGCAACCACTTAAACGCTTAACACTAGTTGTAGACTAACTATTTTCTTATTTTTTATTACATTCATCCCATAAATCATAAAAATTCTTTAAAAAATAGAATATTAACTGCAACAACAGAAAGCAAAACTTGATTATGAAATGTCATTATGTTCTAAATTTGCAACTGCAACGTTGCCAAGTCGCTTAATTTTAGTTTTCAATACGTAACTTATAGCAAAATATATAGGGATCAATTCCTTTTTTACACCATCTTTTTTTTTAAAGAAATCAATGAAAATGATGATAAAATGCAAAATATATATAGTGTTCCATTTAAGAAAACCTACTTAATAATGCAAATTGTGTTTTAGAGACGTAGTATATTTAAGATTATCTTTTTGCTTTATATAGGGCAATTATTTCGTGTGTAAATAAAGTTGGGACATCTTGTATTTATAATATAAAGTTTTTCGATATTTTTATGGCAAAAACAGTAAAGTAAACAAAGTATTAAATTAATATTAACATAAACCGAAGGAAATTTAAGAAATTACATTCTAATTATGAAGATGGGATGCAGCAAACGGATCAATGAACTGATTAGCGAAAAAGAACACTATCTTTTTCTGACCATTAGAAACGCCCAGGTGAGCTCCAGTCACGATAAACTCGATTTCTCATATTTTTACGAAATATTCACAACCTACTTTTCTACAGAATAAAATGTGGACACAAATTAATACAGACAATAAAGCAAACTTCGCAAAGTTAACGACAACGATTGTTTTAAATCAAATATGTCTGTTAACTATTTTTAGAACAATTTCCTCAAATAGCGGGTGTCCCACTGACTAAAATATGTTGACAGTTCTGATACTTCCAGTTATACCGGAAGTTAATGTCAACCATACCTTATTATAAATGGGACTGCCTGTATATTATTATTAAGAAACGTCAAATTGAGCCTCGCTCACGATAAACTCGATTTCTCATATTTTTACGAAATATTCACAACCTACTTTTCTACCGAATAAAATGTGGACACAAATTAATACAGACAATAAAGCCCACAACGTAAAGTTAATGACACTATGATCGTTGAAAATCAAATACGTCTATTAACTATTTTTAGAACAATTTCCCCAAATATTACGCATAATCTACCTACTTAAAAGCTAATTAGGACCTGGTACTAACAGAAAAACCAATAAAACCTTTTCAAACGCACTCCGTTCCTTTTCTTGACTTTACGTCTGTCTAATTATCACATTTCCGCATTAATAGAAGTTTTAGCAATAGTCTAGGTACCACTGCGTAAGTTAACGTTAAAGGGTACTTTCACTATATTATCTATTTCTGACTGACAGGAAATAAACTTATTAATAGTAATTTTCCTTAACTTGTAATTATAGAGAAAATTCCACACCACTGTTTTTGACCAATCAAATGTGTAGTTTTGGTTGCATTACCATGACAACACAAGTATTTATCGGAAATTTTTATCTCCTGCCTGGGGTACCCTGGAGCGAATTATAGTGGAAATTTTTTGACATAATCATTGAATTTGTTTTAACGTCATGTCTGTCATTCACATACATAATTAAAGAAAATGTTATTGTTGTACCAGTTGTAGTATTTCAGACATTACATAATATAAAATAATGTAAGGTTTTAAGACCCTAAATGACAATTTTATACAACTACAGTTAGTAAAATAATATCATAAGACTGAAGTACTAGACATAAGTGAAGAGCAAACGAAAGCAAGGTATGGGTCTAAAAAAATTAAAATAAACTATTTTTACCAACTGTAGTAATATAAGGTATATATAATATAAAAAGAATAAACAATGATAAGCTCTAAAATTACATATATTTGCAACTACAATTGGTAAAATGGAAAATATTTATTTTATAGTAAAATTTTAAAGCTCGTGTCAAAGTTACAAATATTAATTTAAAAGAATATTATTTAACACAAACTTGGTGTGAAATTTTCTTACCGAATACCACACGTGCTTAAATTATTCCGGGAAATTTTTTCTCGGCCACGAATATTTTAAGAAAATTCTCCCTCGCCTGCGGCTCGGGAGCAAAGTAGTTTTCAAAATATTCGTGGCCATGAAAAATTTCCGGAAATAAATTTAGCACTAGTGGTCGTAGGGTGTTCGAAAAGTTTTGAGATATACATTACATTTATTTGATTTTTTCAAAATAATTTCCACCACATTGAATAAACTTTTCCATTTTAACAAACCAGTCACTGAAAATAGCTTTCCACTTTTCATTTGAAATTTCAGCGCATATTTTATCCCAGGCCTCCAGTAGCGCGTCTTCAGTTTTAAACTTTTGTCCTTTCAGTTGGCTCTTGACAAAAGGAAACAACCCAAAGTCATACGGCGCCAAGTCGGGGCTATAAGGCGAATGTTCCAAAAGTCTCAAGCCTGCATCTGTCAAAAATTGACTGGTAAGTTCAGCTCGATGAGGTGGGGCATTGTCATGATGAAGGTACCAGCTAGCGAGTTGCGAGTTTGGGCGAATCACTCTTAACTTTTCTATAAGTTTTAAAAGGCATACTGTAGTGTACCAGAGAGCATTTACGGTCTTCTGTTCTCGGAGCACAACACGTTCAATTATTCCTCTTGAACCAAAGAAAACAACTATCATTATTTTTTTACAGATCTTGATTTGCGAACTTCGGTCGGAGTATCTTCACCTTCGAGAACCCATATCTTATTCTGTTGTTTAGTTGGGACGTCGTAATAATAAAGATAAGTTTCCTCTCCCATGATGATCGACACTATGTCTTTAGATTTACCCTCCTGGAATTTGGACATCATTTTCTTACACCAATTTCCTCTTTGTGTCTGCTGCTCGGGAGTTAACTTGTGTGGAACCCAAAGAGTACAAATTTTTCTAAAACCCAAGTGCTCATGTATGATCGTGTGTAATGTTGCTAAACTAATGTTCAATGTCTCCTCTAACTGTCGATAGGTAATTCGTCGGTTTGTTTCTATAGCTTTTGGACGGCAGATATGTTTTCTGGGGTAACTACTTCACACGGTCGATCTGAGCGTGAGGCGTCTTCAAGCGAAAACGAGCCCCGCTGAAATTGTTTGTACCATCTGTATATGGTCGCACGAGATGGACAGTCATCAGCAAGTATAGGCTTCATTTCTTCTAAACACTGTTCTGGAGATCACCCACGTGAAAAGTTGTATTTCGAAATTGCACGGCACTCGATAGTCGTCCATGACGCCATTACGCTAAAATCGCTTGACACGAACTGGCGCAAAACTGATAGTTTACTAAAAACTATGTAGGACTACGACATTTCATGACATGTACAAACAAAAAACATCAATGTTAGTGGCGGCTATTCAGGTGTAGTAAGTGAAGTGCCACTTCACCAAAAATAAATAATAAAACATAAAAAAAACATATTACTATTATTCAATTCATTTTCTCATTTCTATTCCTTATTTGTAAAATTCGCCATGAAAAATCTAGCATATAAATTAACCGCTGGCGCGAGTCGCTTTCCTCCTCTTTCGGCAACGCGACAAGTGTATTGCAAATATAAAACGGACCGAAGTATACACCTCATGCGGGGTTTTGTTTACGCTTTGACGCTCCGTTGCCATGACAACGCTATACTTGCCGGTGGCCAGAATCGCGGGAGGAAGTATCAGGTGTATTGCTTGGTAAATCGCTAGCCTTAAAAGATAGTATAGGTTTTGGTCGTTTCGTTGGTTTTCACGTATTATTTCGATTGTTTCCGTTTGAGTATTATTAGCGACAGTGATTTTTCACAGGAAGAAATTAAAGGACAGTACAGAGCACTTCTCTATGAAATATTGGATCATATTTTGATGGAAATGGAAGTAAGATTTGAAGATTGTTACAAACTACAATTTCTTTGTCTTGCTGATACTGCAAAGTTTGGCCAGTATAACCAAACTTTTCCCACTGATTCTTTTCAAAATTTATTGGAGATATATGCCGAATCATTTCCAAAAATTAGCGGTTTCAAAATAAACTTGACCTAATATTTGCTGATGAAAGTTATAGAAACATTTCATTGCAGCAGTTAGTGAAACAAGTTGGCGCAAATAAAGACATTTTTACCAAGGCGTATAAACTTTTTCGCTAATTTTAACGATATCGTCGACAAGCGTGTCAGTGGAACGGAGTTTTTCTTGTCTTAAGCGTTTAAAAACTTTCTTAAGAAACACTATATCCCTAGATAAACTTTTATCTTTGGCCAATATTTCAATTCAAAAGGAGCTTCTACAGGAACTGATAAAAACTTAACCATTTTATGAATATATAATTGATAAATTTGCTGCATTAAAAGATAGAAGGATTGATTTGGTGTATAAAATTTAGGTAAGTTTAGATATTAAAACTTTTTACTTAGACTTTTGATAGTTGAGTATTTTTAATTTTGCTAAAATGGTGAATGCGCTCTTTTTCCCTTCCTGCACTACACCTAGCTTTGTTCGCGGGTCTAGTAATGAACTGATTCTGAACCAGAACCGAACTGGTTTAGAATTGTTTTAAAGCGCATGTCTAGTTATTTATTAGTTCGGAATTTTTATTTACCGCGAACGATTTTCTATACAGCTGAGGATGTATTCTAACCTAGCCTTTTGGTTAGGATTTTTCATGGTTAAATTGATACTACACAAAAAAAATTAAATTCAAACAAAAGGTAAATTGTTATACTGTCGAAAGCCACTCGAGGTCTCTCGGCGGAAGACGAGGGATTCCCCTGCCTCCTCTCGTTTTTAACATAAGTATGTGTATTTAACTAAAGATAAAATTCAAACAACAAGAAATGGTAAAATTCTTGTAATATTGTCTATATTTTTTAATTAAATCTTTATTTATTTTATTGCATACATACATTCATACGGAATACAATTAAAAATCCTTTGTTTATATACGCTCAGAATCACAAAAATATAAAAAAAATATTCAACAGGTATATTAACCTCGCATAAAAAGTGGCAGGAACAAATAAACTGTAATACAACGGTTTATTTCTGTACCACAAAAACAGAAAACAGCTGGACCATGTCGACAATGCGCATGAAATTCCGAACTGAACTTTTAGTTCCAACAAAATCCCAGGACTGCTAATCAGGTTACGAACCGGTAACGAACTGATTCCATTGTAACCCGCGAACACAGAACTGTTACTAAAAATTCAGGATTTTACTAACCGCGAACGCTGCTTTTTTCACTGCGCATGCGAATAGTCCCAGAACCGGTTCAGAATCAAACCCGCGAACAAAGAATGCTTTTTGAAAACCTAAAACTTATTATATGTTATTATAAATTTACACCCCCTTAACATTATTATTTTTTATTGTACAAAATAAACTAAAATGTGCAGCTTGTTTGATTAATTCGGTAGTATTCTAATCAGTAATCCGATGATTATTATCTCATATGATATACAGGGTACGACAATAGGTATGATTTTTTTAAATGGAATACCCTGAATATTATATCACCACCAAAAAATCTGAAAAATAGTTTTAAATTATTCTTAGAAGCGTAATAGAGATACATCCTCCCAACTTTTTATTTTTAACGTATAAAATAAATTAAAACACTGTTTTGTTGGGTAGATTCTGTAGAATCCATATCTTTCATCAGAATGCTTTTATCTTTTAGGATATACAGTGTAGGTACGGACATATCACAATTTTAAAATGGAAAACCTTGTAAAATTATTATAAAAAATCTTTGTATCTGTCCTTACACCTCAGAAGTAGCAAAAGTAGGAAGGCAATTTGTAAGGCCAAATACTGATAAAGAAAAAGGTAAAAAAATCTTTGACACAAAGTAGCGAGACTTCGGCGAGACTGCATCGGAAACACAAACAATAGCTCTTATTATTTAAACTCTCTTTACCCTTTTTAGTAAACAAGGCTAATAATAAACTAAATAGATTAAATGTTGTATATTTATGTTTACTTAAAATACATTTTCAAGCTTCCTATTACCCCAATAGAAGTCGTCATATCCTTTATAATTTTGCGTACATGTAGTACTGGAGATGTCTACTTTTGAAATACACAGTTAGCATGAGCCATTAAAGTTTCAAAGTTGCTTTTTGGCCAAAATTTTGGGATTTCTATCCCATAGTGTATCGGCGCGTCGCTATTAAGGAGAGCGGCGCCTTTGTATAAAATAGTCCGATTGCAGGCGGCCTTTTTTATGTTTTTGTAAGATGGTTTCTCATATTAACTAATTTTTAGATAAGATAATGTGTATAGCAACCACTTATGGTTGTTACTAAACCGCGTTTAAGTCTTTTTTACCAGAAAACTTTACATTACATAGATATTTACAAATTTGCGGAAAGAAACCACGACATTGTTAGAAGTTGGGCTAACCCATTAAACGCCTCTTAGCGGCCTTGGTAGCATGGCTTTCATGGTCGATGGCGGAGCCAACTGTCTGCAACCCAGAGGGCACTCTTTAATTTGAAGCTCGGCATACATAATCGTGTAATTAATTGTTCAGTTGTGTGCTAATTCTAAGCATTTTCCGTTTAAACTACTTCATTAACGTAAACAGAGGAACACTGAAGCAATCGGATACTTGGCTGTCATAGACAACTATACCGGGTGTTGCTCCGTCGAGCGGGACATAGGGAATCCCTATGTAAATTTTGAAGTGGTCCAATATTGGCTCCCCTAATTATTTTAGAAGAAAATATAATTAGGATTTTTAAAGAGCACGAAAAGTTGTACCCAGTGTACAAATTTCAGCTCTTCTCAGTCCGCCAGCTAAGAGATAAATGCTAAAATAAGTTACGAATCTCCTATCTTCTTACCCGCCTTGTATTATTAGAAGTTTATAATAAAATACTAGAAAATTATTTAACCTCTTACTCTCAAGTTGTCAGATCAATGTCACATCATTCTTAAATAATGAACTACTTAAATCAAGAAAAATCACTATTATAAAATGGTTTTACCAGGGAAATAGTTATCGAAGAGTAGCGGACATGTTTGCAGCCTATTTTTCCCAATAGGCCAATACCAAGTAAATCGACAATAGAACGGACGATAAAAAATTTGAAACTACAGGCACAGTAATCAATAATTGCAAATGTGAAGAAAATCGACGTGATCTTTCGCCAAACGATTTTTTCTATGGGGACATTTAAAAACTAAGCTACCAATAAAAAATATGAAAATTTAGTCCAGCTAAGGAATGCTATTTCCGCTGAATGTGCCAGAATATCGATGTACCAACTAGCCAACGTAAGAAATGAGTTTTATAATCGTTTGGGTTATTGTCTGGCAGTTAATGGAGGAATATTTGAGCATTTGATTAAATCCTGATATTTTCGTCATAAATTGATTTCTAAATGTAGAAAAATTTGTTTTATTGTCTTGCGTAACTGTGAGTGCATGTGTTGGAATTAGCTGTAAACTAAAATGAAATGCGAGGATTCTTTTGAAATTCCCGTATAAAATTGTTCAGTTTTGGCAATGACATTATAAATTAATGATCTAAATTGTCACTGATAAATCGATATGGTGTTTTTATTGTTGATTTCTAGAGTACAGGGTGCATAATGAGATACTACGTTGCAGAAGTATTAAGCAGTTTACTTTTTACTGGTTGGTTGAAAAATGCTCAAATTTTCATTTTGGGTGGAACTTACTGTGCTCTTCAATAAATCCTAATAGCATTTTTTTCTAAAATAATTAGGGGAGCCAATATTTGACTACTTCAAAATTTACATGGGATTCCCTATGTCCCGCTCGACGGAGCAACACCCGGTATACAGAGTCTCATAAAATTCTCATAACATGAAGTATGGGCAAAAATATTGTCTAGGGTAAAGGGATGGTGTATTTTAAATTTATTTATTTCTGCTTACCCGTACCTTAAATTAAATTAAATAAGGTTTTTTTTTATTTTCTTTAATAATGGAACTTAAATGTTATATTCGACGTAACTGTCAATATCACAAAGTGTGGAAAGAAGTTTACCACAAATTCATTACGATCTAACCCAACTTACCTTAGTCCAAGAGTGAACATCATATTTATTAATTAACTGTCTCTAAAGAATATTTTTCTTGCTTATTAAATACAATTTTCCGAAAAAAAAAAGACAAAACAAAATTCCTCACACAATTGGCAACGTCGTACGACGACATGGTGGTGGTAGGAAAACAAATACCTACTTCAAAAAATTGTCTGATAGTTTCTTGCATACATTAATGTAAGTAATGTTTACCCGAATTGAAATCACATTTTATTTTAGTATGTATTACTGTATCAGTGCGTGCATTTTGATACGAAAGAGGTGTTTTTGGTACGCGAGTATCACGATATGCTTTTTATTTACGGAGAGGCTTATTGCAATTCTGAAGAAGCTAGACGCATTTACAAAGAACGTTTTCCTGATCGTAAGTCTACCAGCCAGAAGAACATTTGTAGAATACCCACAACGACCTCAAAAGTATTGTGTATTACTAATACATTTACCGGTAACTTTAAGTGATTAACGAATACCGTCCTCACCTCAAATTTTAATATCAAATCGGCAAATTAGCAAATTGGCGGCAGACAAAAAAATGTCTTTTGGAATGATCTACTGATTTCATACAAAATTACCTGCTGTTACGAATAAAAGACACTGAACTGTATTCCAAAATCATTGTTTGAAACTTCTGTATTAAACAGTATTCCAGCATATAGTAAGTGGTGGCAAACTGTCAAATCTAAATTTAATTATTTAATAAAAAAGATAATAATTTAATTAAAATGACAGATTTTTTTACATCTCCATAGTTGTCCTGCAACATTTGCTTTTTGTAGACAATATTTAATACTTATAGATTTGTCTGGAATGACTTAAAAACAGGCTTCATCCAGAGAGGTTCCCAAACTTGTAAAATTATTGGGTATTATCATTATCTATGTTATTTCAGTATTCTAGAATAAGTACTGTTTTATTTTTATGTTTTTAATAAATTATGTATTTCCGTTAAAAATAGTTTGTTTACTGGACATCGACCTTTTGTGTGGTGGCATTTTTGTTTAAAAATTATAGAATGGTGTTTTCCCACAAAAAGCCAGTGGAGCCATTTAGGTGGCTTTTATTTTGCCAACCCTCCTGCCAAAAGGGCGAAAAAATAGAGTAGTTCTGCATTAGCGCAACAAAAATGTTTAGTTTTTTCCTGTTCAGTACCAATGTTTGGGTGCTCCAATAATGAAAACATTATGAGGTCGTATCGGTTTATTATTAAAAATTAAAAATTACACAATTGAACTTTATTACATATCTACTGAATTTAATATTGCAATTTTATGAAGGTATATTAATTGATGGCTGCTATAGATTAATTAACATTCAAAAAGGCATCATGAATGTATGTATGACGCTAACGACACCAAAGTCCAAAATACATTTCCGCTTTTGTAATCGGAAATAATTTGGCATTAAAAACCGGTTTTTAAAACCGAAACAAACCGGTTTTAAACCGAAAACCGAAGTTTTCAAAACCGATACACCGAAATCGGTTTTAACCGAAAACGGTCTTGAAACCGAAAACGGTTCTCAAAACCGAAAAAGGCTTTTCTAAACCACAGTTAACAGAAAATCGGAAAGTAATTATTCTCTATTAATCGTTTTTGCGTTGATTACGGATTTGCCCATGAGCTGTGGTGTTAAGTGATAATCATTGTTCATCCTAGATATTCTTCAAAAATTAGTTCCCATTTAAAAAGCAAAGTTGATATGTATGAATATGACCTTGAAACTGTAGCCAAGACTACCAACTAAATCATGCCCTTTATTTCATGCAAGATTTCTTACTTGAAACCGACTCTCTTCTAAATCGCGCCGTTTTGCGATTATTTGCCTGTTTAGGTTAATGAACAATCCTGTGATAATGTGTGAATCCAATATCCGATTTACTAAATGAACGGTTTTTCTTTTAGATATAAACCGTAATCAACCAAAACCTATTAATGATATCTCGACTATTTTAAAGACATTGGTGCAATAAGATCACGCGACTGAATTTCGTTATTTTTTTCGAGTAAGCCAATTAAATGTTATTTAAGAAAAACTTATTTGTAAATCATTGCATACCTGATACATACCGTAATGAATTCACCATTAATAAATAAATAATAATGAATAACTAATAGAAAGTAAAAGTCAATTAGAAAATTGACAAAACATTTGTTTAAAAAACAATAAAAACAAGAAATATGTCAAAAATCGCTTTAGGAACAATCAGGGCCGGATTTAAGGGGGTGAGGGGCAGGCGGGGCTTTCACTACGAATGAATTTAATTTGAGGATTGTAATGGGAAGCTCTTTACAATGCTTTGGGAACCAAATTTTTAATGAGGACCTTTTTTTGGGTACAGAATTTCATTCATTTTTAGAGGGCCTCCATTAGGCTTATTGTCCCAAGGCCTCCATTCCTTTACATTCGGCCCTGGGAACAAGTACAGAAGCACGGGATTTTAAATTTTTAAATTTAGCGAGGGAATATTTATTTTTTAATACCAAAAGGTTCCATTTTAATGCCATACTTTGCGTATTACCACATACATATGTATATGTATGTTAGAAATAATGGTTTTTATACACAGTCACAATTAAACGAAAGTAAAACCTTCGGGATTCGACGATGCAGTAAAAATATTTATGTTTCCAGAAACAAATTACAATAAATAAATAATGCAAATGACTAATTACCAATAAAAATAATCTATGAAATAATGGATACTAAAATGTTTGTGCAATATTGCAAACTAATCGATTTTTTTCCTACGCAGTTGTGTTAAGGGTAAAATTGCATTTGTGCATTTTGTCTAATTTAAAATCATTAATTGCATAATAATGTCAGCTTATTTATTTTAATTTTTGCCATGTCATCATTATATTGCAACAAAAAATCGTAGCCTCTTTATTTTTTAAGATACAAGTATCCTCTTCATACCAATGCATTTAATATTTAATTTTAGAAAATTGTATGTACTTAATTTTGTAGAAATAATACTAAAAAGTATAAATTCCTTTTCAATTTCTTAGTCATCCAAATTTATTATTACTATTAGTTTTCAATACTTTTCTATTTAATTTATTTTGCAAACTGTCAAATTTTAAAAATAGTAACACATGAACAAAAAAAAGAATGACGAGAAGTAAAGGTAACTTGACCGTTTGGTTCAGTCGATCGGGTCGGGCTGGCAACCGAAACCGGTTTTTCGGTTAACCGGTTGACCGGTTTTTCGGTTAACTGCGGTTTTGGCCAAAACCGAAAACCGGTTTTCAAATACCGGTTTTTCGGATAATCGGTTTTTGAATACCGGTTTTTGGATAATCTGACCAAAATCGAAAAGCGGTTCTTCGAAAATCAATTAATAGGTTTTTGGTTGATTGCGGTTTATATCTAAAAAAGAAAAACCGTTCATTTTGTAAAATCGGATATTGGTTGACAGATTATACAGAGTGGTTCATTTAACCTTAGACAGACAAATAACCAGAAAACGGCGCATTTTAGAAAAAATGTTTCTAGTAAGAATTGTTTGAAATAAAGGGGCAAATTTAATGGTAATTTTAGTTTGTGACCTTGACTAAAATTTTAAGGTCATATTCATATCAACTTTGTTTTTTCAAAAAGGGAACTCAAATTTTTTATTTAGAATCTTAATCTACATACAAAAATGAGCAACTGTCATATAAAACTTTTTTAAATTTGATTACAATTTTAAAAGATATGTAACAAAATAAATTTTAAGAACCCATTTTAATAGAGAATAATTACTTTCCGATTTTCGGTGTATCGGTTTTGAAAACCGTTTTCGGTTTAAAAAACCGGATTTGGTTTTCCGGTTTAAAAACCGGTTTCGGTTTTTCGGTTTTAAAAACCGGTTTCGGTTTTTCGGTTTTTAATACCGGTTTTTAAATATTTGGTTAACCGGTTTTAACCGAAACCGGTTTTCTTAAAAACCGGTTAACCGGTGTTGTTTTTTTCCGGTTTTTGCTAGCCCTAGTCGCGATTACTGTAACATTGCATAAATTGATCTTTAAGTTTATTGTAGTTGGCATTAAACCAAAACACTAATTCTAAGTGTGAAAAAAGCTTGGAAGTGTTAAAAAAGTTACTTTTTTAACACTTTATGTAGTGTCCTAGAATGGAGTACTTTATCTTCATGTTAACGAATAAAAAAACAACATTTTTTTAACGGTCCTGGAAAAAATATAGGTATTTTATGCTACCTAAAACGAACGAAACAAAAGAATTATTTTTATCAGAAAAAAAATAGTATGTGCAACTCGTAGGAAAAGCCTATTTTAGGACTCTTGGTGGTAAACTCCACATGTTGCCCCAAATATATCGCTTTTCCTACATGTGACACAATATAGTATTGTGAATTTGCTGCTTTGTTGCCATATTTTTTTTGTAACCTTGTATGTCGCAAATATTCATTATCAAATAGTTCTCTTAACTGCCGTGCATTCATTTTTTTTACAGATCAATAAATCCGATATTTTTTACATATCCAAAGCTTAAATAAATGCTAATTTAGGTGTCCCATTCAAAAATATCAACGTTTCCCTACATTGGAAAATCGGTAATTTTGTTTTTATGCTAATAGAATGTCACAAGCAAATGGCAAATATGTATCTGCTACAAACTTAAAAAAAAAAGTATTTCTGCAAAAACCGCATCTTGATAACATTATTTGTTTTAAAGTTGCATGTGTGTTTAAGATTTTAGCGTGTGTTATGTTATAAGAATCTTAGGGAAAACTGACTCGACTGGCGTGCTAAGATTGTTGTATTTTGGCTGTGTGCAATCCCATCTTCAATACGGTGTATTATTCTGGGGCTCATCGGCCCATATGATTAAAGTTTTTAAAACCCAGAAATGCATAATAAGGTGTATAGACAATGCACATTCACGCTCATCGTGCAAGCCATAATTTATAAAGTACCAATTTCTAACACTTCCGTGCTTGTATATTCTTCTGCTGATTACGCACATTAGAAAAATAAAAATCAATTTACCCGTAATAGTGATATTCACTGTTATGATACTCGGAGTTGTTCACAGATACATCAGCCATTTTCTAGATTAAGCGTTTCACAAGCTTCTTTGGTATACATGGGCATTAGGTGTTATAACAAAATTGGTACGCTAGTCGACATAACCTTAAATGAGAGATGTTTTATCAATAAAATTCACTCTTTCCGCGGTCTTTGAGTAGTGCGGTTCACGTTTACGTAGAAGTCTACATAGACTTCCCGGGTAGGCGGCTGAAGGTGTCGTACGAGCGTTGCTGTACCCTTGGGGATCGAGAAAAATTCACCCTAAATTGGGGCTTCTTTCTTCTGGGGCGCTAAGCGCTGTGAGTGAAGATTCCTAAAGCCTGAGGTTTTTACGTTTTGGTGTTGAACACATGGTGTCTTCGTATGGTCGAGGAGGTGCGCATGCCTTGCGGAAAAGCGTCAGTGGTGAAAGTGACGGTTATGCGCGATACCAGTAGCGGCCCTTGGGTTGACGGCCACAATTTATGCATGTTCAGAAGTTCATCGCTGTTGTTGATTGTTTAAAGTGTCTCTTATTCATATGTTAGGAAAGTCTGGGAGTTTCGAGCTCGATTATCCAAATTTTCCACGGACAAAGCCGGGAGAACTGGCGAATTGACTTAGTATCAGAGCCATAAAACAAAGAGATAGATAGATAGATAGATCAATAAAATTGGGAAATTTTTAATAATGCACGTGTTTTATTCTGTCGAAGAATTTTTCGGGTTTTAGAGATTAAGGCGCGACTGATATACATTTCTTTTGTCTGGTGAAAAGTTCCGTATTTATTTATTTTATTTCGTTATTGTTTAAATTTGATATTTGTATTTTTTGTATTATAAATAAGTGGCTAGTCTGATCAGTTTTTACCCATATGTTTAACCTTTGAGTGATGAATAAAAGTATTTTTAATTTTGAATTTGTATCGGTGCTCATCAGTTGAACACCAATCAGAAATCTTGTTGCAACAGAAGTTCAAGCTACAACGTGTCGTTAGTTGTTGAATTGACTATTTACTAAATTTTGCACAGAAGTGTACAATGTGTACATTTACATTTTGCTTCCTTCAAATTATGGCGCAACATTTTTCCGGTCCCTGTATTACGCATAGTGTTTCAATGCCACAAGTTAGGATATAAAACATATTTAATATCACAATACATTAGCAACAATAATTATGAAAAGTAACTGTTACAAATGCAAATTTTTAATAATTTGTATTACTACGCTTTTAGGCTTCGGTCAAAGTTTATAATTACCGTCATACTTATAGGGCTGGGCAGAGGTATCGATATCCAATATACAGGGTGATTCAAAAATTGATCACGAAACTTAAGGGGTGATTCTACTTGACAAAATAAGGGTAGAGCTTCATATAATTTTTTTCAAAATGTCAATTCGTTTTCGAGTTACAAGTCGCGAAACTTCAATTTTTATTTTGTTTTTTTCGCCATATTGCATTTATTTTTAATCAATCCAGTTGATATTTGGCACACAAATCGAGCTTTGCAGATTCTTAAATTTTAAGACAAAAGTACTTTTTAAATACCGCCAGAGGACACTTTATCTAAAACTTAAAATTTATTTACATTATAACTTTTTTATTTTGACAGATATCGCGAAGTTGGGGCGCCATTTTATAGACAATCAAAAACTTTAAAAAGTAAGGTACTCTATTAAAGTCGATAAACCTCACCCTTTAGGCACCAATAGACATCACAGTTTTCATCAATTTCAATCAAATTACCTACACATACATACAGTGTGTCCTACAATAAAAAATAAGAAAAAAACTAGGTAATTTGATTGAAATTGATAAAAACTTTGATGTCTATTGGTGCTTAAAGGGTGAGGTTTATCGTTTATTTTTTGTTATAGAATCGTTTGGTTAAGTTTGTTGGTTGCCTAAACGGTAAAGTTTATCAACTTTAATAAAGAGTACCTTATTTTTTAAGTTTTTGATTGTCTATGAAATGGCGCTCGCGATATCTGTCAAAATAAAAAAGTAATGATGTAAATAAATTTTTTGGGTTTTAGGTAAAGTTTCCTCTGGCGGTATTTAAAAAAGTACTTTTGTCTTAAAATTTTAGAATCTGCAAAGCTCGATTTGTGTGCCAAATATCAACTGGATTGGTTAAAAAATAAATGCAATATGTCGAAAAAAACAAAATAAAAATTGAACTTTTACGGCTTGAAACTTGAAAACGAATGACATTTTGAAAAAAATGTATATGAAGCTTTACCCTTATTTTGTCAAGTAGAATCACCCACTTAAGTTTCGTGATCGATTTTGAATCACCCTGTATAATGGGCATTACAAGCCTGGCATGCGTTTTTTAGAAATTAAGTTAGAAAATATGATTTCAAGAAGAGCAGCAAAAAACTACAGATAAGGACGAAAGATTTTTACAAATTAAGAACAATTAAAGACAATCCACTACTAAAAATTTGAATTAAAGACTTTAATAGTGCCTGCGCCAGCAATGAAATGGACTTCATGATAATAACCCTTTTAAAACGTATTTAGGGATGTTCCCTTTCATGAGTCTACCACGAATATTCATACCGCCATATATGGAAGCGGCGCATTAAACTAGCCTGTCAGTTTTGACATGTTTCGGGTGTCAGACTGGGCGAAAGCGTCACCTTTTTGTCTGACAAATTTACTACAGTGTTTTACATGCAATTTTTAAACACTGTGTTAAAAATGGTAGGGGTTACAGACATTAAACCCGCCCACTACAATACCCGAAACATGTCAATTTTGAGCCTTATGGTTTTAGCTTTGTTCACGGGTTCGATTCTGAACGGTTCTGGGACTATTCGCATGCGCAGTGAAAAAGCAGCGTTCGCCGTTTGGTAAAATCCTGAATTTTTAGTAACAGTTCTGTGTTCGCGGGTTACAATGGAATCAGTTCGTTACCGGTTCGTAACCTGATTAGTAGTCCTGGGATTTTTGTTGGAACTAAAAGTTCAGTTCGAATTTCATGCGCATTGTCGCGCATACCGGTCGGCTGTTTTCTGTTTTTGTGGTACAGAAATAAGCCGTTGTATTACAGTTTATTTGTTTCTGCCACTTTTATAAGCGGGTTAATATGCCTGTTGATTGATTTTTTTTTTGTATTTTTGTGATTCTGTGAGCGTATATAAACAAAGGTTTTTTAATTGTATTCCCATTATGAGATGTAATGTACATGCAATGAAATAAATAAAGATTTAATTAATAAATTTAGACAATATTACAAGATTTTACCATTTCTTGTTGTTTGAATTTTA
>JACEGR010009920.1:0-22575 GCA_014170235.1 Listronotus bonariensis
TATTTAGATATAGATATATTACTTTTTGCAAATACAGATTCTAGTACAAATTTAATCATACAGCTGCTTAAGTTTAAGAAAACAAACTTGACTGCAGCAAATTTATAACTAAAACTATAGTATCATCTAATATTTACCAAAAGAAAAATAATAAACTAAATAAACAATTCCGATTTTTTCCTGACATGAAACACATTGTTTGGTTTATATAAGAACAATAATAAATATAGCATAAAATACCACTACCATAAATGTTTAAAATAAACTTGATTTTCTGCAAAACTTAAAATTAATTAAAATAACCTAACCCTGATTTAATTATTTTACAATTTATGCCTATTGCAATACAAAACAGTCAGAAGGCGATAAAGAACTTTTTCATTTCCGCTTTTTTAATTAATTTAAAATGTTTACTTTTAAGCAATGATTAACTTTCATTTTTTAAAACAGTTTTTCGTATATGTCTAGTCCTTGTTGTAATATCCAGGTTTTAATTAGTTTTTATATTTTTTAATATAAATTTCGTCTCTAATTTCTTTGGGTAATTTGTTGTAAAGTTTTGGGGCTGTGTACAAGAAGTACCTTTGCCCGATGGATTTATGTTTGAAATCAATTTTGAACAAACCTTTTTTTTACTTCTGGTGTTACAGCTATGATTGACTTTAGGTAATTGACTTCTATTCTTTTGTTGGTAAACAAGTAGGTTGTGACAGTATATTTGTCTTACTGAATAAATGCTACTTTCTTTAAATAAGAGTTCTGTCGAATAAAGTATGTTTTTATTAAAAATAATTTTTAATATTCTTTTTGTAAATTTACTAAAGGTTTTATATATGATATTCCCACTCCGCCCCATATTAAAATACCATATTCTAGTATAGACTTTACTAATGCATTGTATATTATTTTTAAATGCTTTGTTTGTAAAATAAGCTTAAGTTGTTTAAATTTAAAAATCATTTCAAAATTAATCATCATCACAGCTTAAATGACATATACCTTCAACGGACGATTTTAAGGATTTTATAAAGTAAAAACATATAAATTTTATAAATTTAAAGCTCATTTGTATTAAAAACATTTAACATTTATAATATGGTAAGGTATTTAAATAATCTTGACTGTTTTTTAACTTAACAACAAAGTTCACAGAAAATATCTTTGTTCTATAGGAGGCTAAGAGCATTCAGCATGGGCCCACTTTAAACAACCCTGGCGTATAGATTTCGTTTTATATTTACAAACTTTAAGAAACAAAAAATGTTGACGGTGACGAACACGTTAAAATGGTATGTCATTTTACACTTATTACATGTATTATGTGTCATTTTACCCAAAAACAACAATTTAGCAAACATGCTTAAATTTTGAAAGTATAAATATACCCAAAAGAAATCATATTTATAAATAAACAAAGCCATATTATTGTGTTTCAATAAAAAATTAAATTATGTCACTTCGCAAATATGCAAAAATTCTAAATATATGAAAATTATTTGGCGGTTGGTGAATTTAAAATTATACTTGAAATGTCGTGCAAAAAATCAGGGACAGGCACCTGTACGATAATTTTGATACTAACTGCAGTGATCCTATAACACGTCACAACACGTTTAAAAAGTCACTGCTAAAGCTGGAAATTCAAAAATTATGTGTGGCTTTTTACCTGAGTATGCCATTTTAGGCCAGTTTCCCTAAATTTCCAATTTTCCTTGATTAAACTTATTGTTGGTTTAATCATTACTTTATTATTATTATTAATATTAAAAATACTCATTAAAATACCAATATGAGTAATAGTTTTAATAAGTACCAAAACTAACAAAAATAATAACAACATTACCACATACAAGGCTAACTTAATGTTTAAAATTACCCAGGTTGTGCAAATCCATTTGCTAATGTTAGAATTGTTGTAATGATATTGTTGTTATGGATTGTAAGACATTTAACACGCCTTTAGGTTTAAAACTCAAAATAGGGTAAAAGGGGTGCCCAAAAGTGGCACGTATTTGTTAAAATGTGGCTCTGGTAGGTCGTCTAAATAGGCTTAATGTATATAATATTTTTGTTAATTCTGATATTATCAATATTACCATTGCTGTCAATTTTGTAAGTTCTATGTTTTATTATTATTATTATTATTATTATAGCCAAAATTATACCAAAAGTTAGAAAAAAATGTTTTTCTCATGACACGCTTAATTGATGAAATTTTTGTGTCACGTTCTTACATAATATACTTCTTTATTCTGTACAGATCGTACCTGTAGGCACAAAAACAGTTTAAATTAGTAGAAAGAAGGATAATATAACTAGCCTAGGGTGCTTTTACAAAATCAAAAGCACCCATCGAATAACTACCCCAATTCACCTTCTTCTACCACTAGCTTAACAACATTATTTTATTTTGTAAATCAGTTTAATTAAAATAATCTTGTTTAATAATTAAAACTCTTTAAATCGAGGGCTTATCTTCTGGGATCTAGACTAAAACAATGCCATTTGTTAAAAAAGAAAACAAGACAAAAAAAAGATATTTATAGAAATATAAAGCTGAAATTAATAATCATTGGTTCCAAGTAAATAAAATAATCTATAGTCGTTAGAATTAAATAAAAGAAACCATAAAAACATAAACACAATACCACCTTTCGTTCTTATATAAAAAAACCTTTCATCGTTTCGCGCCGCATTGTTCTATTATCAGCGCAAAAAGGCGCCGACAAGTGCCGTGAAAAATTTTGAAGTTAACGAGGACTTATTAAATCTGTTATAAAGCTTATAAATAAGAATGGCAGAGGTTTTAAAGTACCTACTTCAATAACTCAAATTATCCTTGAGTCAGTGGTGCAAAATATATATATATAATTGTACGCCAAAGTTGGATCGAATACTGAAAATGGGTATTCGAATACGAATACCGGAAAATAAAAGTATTTGAATACCAAATATTTAAATAATCGGTATTCACGAACACCCGGGATCGTTAATCGAATACTGGAAAAAGAAAAGATTTGAATACTAGAAAAAAAACGAGGATTTAAAATGTGAAGAGCAAAAAAAGGTTCTTACCTCATTATTTCCTAGTTTTTGTTCCCTTTGTATTCTACTCGTGACAATTTTGGTATTTAAATACTGCTTACACATTCCGGTATTAGAATACTTGGAACGCCGGTATTCGAATACTCAAAAAGGTATTCATCGAATACTTTAAAACTATTCCAATACAGAATCTCGAATACTAGTCAAAAAGTATTCTGCCGAATACCGAATACCATATACACAAATGTATTCGAATACCGGCAAAATGTATTCGGAATACTATTCAGAATACTGAGTATTCGAGTACGACCCAACTCTGCTGTAGGCTCGCAAATTCGAAAGCTCATAAAGAACAAAAATTTAAAATTAAGTTAAATTACGGTGAGAAAGACCATAAAATGGTCTTCTGGAATGGTGTCATGATTTTTTTTTAATAGAAACGTAAAACCTACCAACAAATTAATCAAAAACTTTAATTTTCTAACAATACTTTAAAATAAAATAACGTGTCCCTTAAAATGAATTTTTCAAACTTTTCCGTGATTTCTTTCCTTGCTAATCTGGATGTAGTATTAGATGAGCTTGGTAAAAGGTTTAATTAAGACATATTGCATTATTAAAAAGCGATAAAAGGAGAAGTGTTAAAAAGCAATGCTTGCAGATTTTTGTTATTATAGTTTATTTGCCGTAATACTTAAAAAATATATGAAAAGAAAGAAAACTACAAAGTAAAATGCAACTAATAACAAGTTTATAGACTATTTAACTTTTTAAGATCTTGGGACGAACTATGCCTTTAAATTATTTAGTTATTAAATTTATGATTTAAATTTAATGCTTAAAATGTATCATAAAAAAATATATAACACAAAAACCAGACGTGATACATATTTTTTAATAAAATCTTTATTTAGAAGTATTAAATGTATAAAAATCGTGTGTAATAATTTTAAGGAGCAAAAGAATTTTTTTGCAGACCAGTGTTATTTTAAATATATTCAAATAACTGCATTAATTAAGGAATAACTAAAATATAAATATTATGTGTTACTGACTTACCTATTATTAAAGTAGTCACTAATATTACCACAATACCAGCTAAACTTAAGAAAAAAATTAAAGTCTTTTTTGGCAGATTTTGTTTTCACTTAATACATTTCTAATAATTGTCATTTTAATGCAGAATTTAATTTTCTTTTTATAAACACGTACTTTCTTAAATATTTATACTTTTTTTTTTAATATCAATATTTATTTTTTCTTATTTTTTTTTTGTCTTTTTTGGTAAAGTTATTGTTCACTTTATTACATCTACTTTTTATTATCAAATTTAAAAACCAAAAAAAAATTTGACCAATCAAAAAAACTATATCCGTCGTTCTGTTCACCTCAAATATTAATAAATGAAACATTGTTAATACGGATGTTAATAAATGCTGCTGTCTAATCATAACTAATTAGGGGAATACGTATCTAATCCTCTCATTTTATAATTTGTTTATTTAGTTTAATAGGTATCATTAAGAACGTGATCTAAATATATTTTGTTTTGATATATGACATTTTAAAGAACCAGGAGTTTAAATTTTAAGAAAAAACTAAACCTGACCACCCGACCACAGCGGATCTTTTTTCGTTAGCATAACTTGAATCCGATCAACGAATTCAGATATGAATCTGAACAATAAAATCTTTTTTAACACAATTTATAAAAAATGAGTTTAAAATCCCATGAATTAAATATTCCGGGTGTCAATGAACTTATTAGACAATCCATAACTTTTAAAGTTTTAGGCCGGGTTTTATAAGTATGGTTTAAACTTCAACCTACAGTTAAACTTGGGTTTTAGTTAAAATAAGTGTTTTACAGGTCTAGTTAAACATCAGTCGGAGTTTAAACTATAAACGATGGATTGGGTATGGTTTAAACTTTAAGCTGAGTTTAGTCATGTGACATCTTGTCATTTAGTGGTTATTATTATAACACTTAACCTTATTTTTATTCTGTTTTTAGGGTTAAAAAGCAAATTTTAATAAAAATACTACAAATTAATTACTTAAAAGTGGACACGTCTTTGATATATTTAACATTATACTCTCTAAAAATGAAGACGAGCTAGATATTACTAACGTTATTGAAAATCCCGGGCGGGATAGTATATTTTTGCTCAGATTGGAAAATGTTGATAAGTGGGCAGATAAAGAATTTATTCAACGCTTTAGGCTTGCAAAAGCCTCTGTTGGAAGGTCACTTCCCCAAATTAGAGCCACGTTGGAAAGACCGACTAGACTGTACCGCTGCTTTTTTTTCACCCTTTCGGGGTCATCCCACCCAGGTCCGACGACCGCCCCCTAGGTAATGCACTGCAGCCTGAAGGCTTATTGTACCTTGACCCCTACTCCTTCTCATTCACACACCATTCATTCCATAACTTGGATGGTTGTTGCTCGGTCCGCATCCCCGAGCAGAACACCGCGTGCCGCTGCCCGAAACACCGCTGTCGCCGGACACCCATCCAAATTATGGGCGCGCATTTCACTGCTTAACTCCGGTGATCGACGCGTGCCGATACAACCGAAGCCGCCACAAGCGCGCCTGCTTTGTTTATTAAGGAAATATGTACAACGTAATATATTTTAAGATAAGTTTAATAGACAGCTTGAGCCAGACATAATTTATTCTTAAAGCAATGATGCAAAGTAGAAAAAATCATAATGTAAACAAACCCAAAAATCGCACAGCCCTCACTCGCATGACCCAGCGCTTGTTTGTCAAAAAATGGCAATAAACATTGGTTACTTCCTAACATCGTGAAGTTAGCCAAGTTTAATTTAACCGCAACCTATTACAACAGCATATATCGCATCTCTTAGGTTTAAACTCCTGTTTTAATTAATGGTTTTAACTTAGGTTAAAACCCCAGTTTAAACGAAATTTATAAAACCGGGCCTTGGACATATCAAAAGAGACTTGGTGTAGATTAATGGTATGAGCAAAGGAGAGTTTACGCATATTTTTACTTCCACGTCACTTCTGGTTTAACCGGAAAGAGCTTTAATTTTGAATTTTTAAATTGGACACCCTGTGTATCTTGTAATTTTGGGATTTCTGAGACAATTCTTAGTTAGAATGTGTGGTTCTTAAGCTTATTTTATTTTTTAGAGTCATTTGTAATATTGCATCTAGGTGGCCATAAGTGGAGGTAAATTAATTAAGTGACCTTAGGTAATGTTACCAAAATACTAATGAAGCAAAGTTTTAATGACTAATATGCCAGATAGAAATAAAACAATTTGGTAACTTAATATTTTCGTGTCTAACTAATTTTTTTAAGATGGCAACCCTTTTAGACAACCACTTTTTAAATAAGGGATTTTTGACGAATCTAACAAAACCAATTTATTTGCGATCGAAATAAAAATAAAGTCATAGATAAAGGATAATAGCCACCTAGATGCAATACTACAAATGGCTTTCATGAAATCAAGTAGGTTCTGAAACTTTTAAAAGTCCCAAAATATTATTTAGGATTGTCTCAGAAATCCAAAAATTTTAAAATATACAGGGTATTTTATTTAAAAACTCAAAATTGTGGTATTTTCCGGTTAAACCGGAAGTAACGAAAGAGTAAGAAATATGCGAAAACTCTCCTTCTTTTATACTGTTTACTTATACCAAGTCTTATTTATTATGTCTTATACTCTAGAGCTTATTGCTTGTCCAAAATATTTGTTGATACCCGGTGGTGCATTATTTCTTAAATTTAAACAATCTTATATGGATATAGCAATTAAAAAAATAATAATTTTATTAAATTCAGCACTGTGTCTCCCTCATGGCGCAGTGGGCAAAGCTTTGATCTTCGAAGCCAGAAGTCGCCGGTTCGATTCCCAGCGGGGAAGACATATTTTTAGGTAGTAGTAATTTAAAAATAACGTCCGTGGTGGTACTACCGCGTTGTCTAAAAGGTGCTGTGAAATGCAAAATTGCATGTTTCAGTGCTTAAACAACGATGACGGAACAGGGGAAACGATGGGTTAAACATCTAATAACCCGACACCCACGGTACTTTGGTATTTGGGCATAGACATTCGTGTAATGTCAAAAAGATTTAAAAAACTGAAAAATGCATTATTGGAAAATATGCAAATAATACACTTTGGAATTAGGCCCTTCTAATAATTCTAATCCTAACATGTTTAATTTGCCAGATTATTATTTTTTATTGCTATACTTGGTTGATTTTTAGTTTCAAAAACTACTACTTATAATACGTGAGATAAGTAGCCACCATAACTTAAAATTATTACATTATCAATATCTAGGTAGGTGTTACCTAGTATTCAATAAAATAGGAAGTTCTATACCGTTTACAGTTTTTTTTGTTTATAACAAAGTCACGATTTAGACAGTTATCATTATACAGGGTGTCCAGTAAGTCCACCGACAAACTTTGAGGGGTTCTTTTATAATAAAAAAAAACTTTACCATTCAAATGCAAATATCTTGAAAACGGTTGCTTGGAGCCATTCTAACAAAGTATACTTTTTTGTACTGGTTAACTTAAATGGTACATACAGAGAAGCACAAAAAGTGCTATCAGATCTAAAAAGCACATGCCAAAAAACCTTTAGATAACAAGTTTTAATACAATATTCAAAACATATTAAAAGTTACTAAAATTTTTATTTGACACCCTGTGGCCAATTGTAATATATCCGTATTACTTATGAAATAAAACAGTTTATTTCTAAATACATTTTATTAAAATTCTAGTCACATTATAACATCAACATGGAGGAAGCCTACACGGGCGCTACGCGGGATTGTCGTTAAGCAGAAATTGTATAAAAAAGGTTAAATAACCTATTTCCAAAATAGTTTATAAGCACCAAAAAAGGTAATTTTTCGCTATAACATTTTTTTATTTTTTATTTTTCTAAACCAACTTAAATGCACTATTACAGTACAAAATTGCAATAATTTCCCAAAAACAAATATTAATGAACGATTTTTAAAAAAGTTAATGTTGTTTAATTCCCAATTAGGCAAAAAGGTGCAAAAAGTAATCTTTCTCCACAGTTTGCTCTAAAAGATTACATAATATTGCCACTATAATATGCCTTATAGAGTAACAGCCCGTCAGCGACAGACCTTCATTATTTTTTAAAACCTAAAAATTTGTCAGTGCATAGTTATAGCATTAACTTTTTTTTTGGACACTTTGTATACACCGAAATATTTTTGGGACATGCCTATTTGGAAATTCAACAACTGCTTTTCAAGAACTTTTGTCATATCGTTTTAAATAACAAAATATTGGTCTTTCTCGAACCACTGAACCAAACCAAAATGTTTGTCTGCCAAGGGTTTCGAACTATCAAAACTATCTGGTGACCAAGAAAATGTCTTATAATAGGTTCCCAAGTTACATATTATACAAAATTTAACTTCTACAAAATGACGACACTTAGGTTTCAATTCATTAACATTCAATACCTGGTACCTGCCAAAGCCACTATGAGTCAAACTTTATAGTATATCATCCCTTCCACCTATGTTGAGAGCAGGCATTGACAAACTTTTAGATTTTGCAAAATAACGAAGGTGTGCCGCTTGGATTAAACTGTATGTATAGGTAACCTTTGGCCATTTGTATAAACTTAGAAAAAACAATAATCCAACCAAGGCTTTAAACCATTATTATTTGATTAATTTGGTTATTCCATAATCGGTTTTTCTTTTATTAAAAATGATTGGAATTAAAGATGTTTTGTTTAAAATCAAGGATTATCTACACAAAATATTTAAAAATTTAGTATAATTGTAAAAATACGGGGCGGCAAATGGATTTAGTAATGAATAATGATTATCGGCTAAATTATTTTGGCAAATGGATTTAGTAATGAATAATGATTATCAGCTAAATCATTTTAAAACCATAACAGATAAATAAATAAAATTGATTATTAGATGTGGTGTTTATTAAAAATGGCTACAAAATTTGGAAAAGTGTTTCTTGAACAAAATAAAGCACGAAAACTTTTATAAATATACAATTATATTTATAAGAAAGTCGTACAAGTAATAAAAGAGAGGTAACCTATCCCATTCTTGGGTAAAACTTACTTTTTTGAGTGATTTTTGTTGAAGTTATAAGATGTCAGGTATTCAGTTAAATACAACATCTGCGTGCATTCGGATTTTAAAATATCTAGCTAACCCATTTACATCCCAAACGTTTTGACGTACATACAGTGTGTAAGTAAAAAAATACTTTTTAAAATTCCTGTAGATGTTCATATGTCAATGGCTTTTTCAAAACTAAAGGTTTTTTAATAATTATGTATTTTTTATTAAATAATTATGTACTTATTACTATTAAAGTAAAAAAATTTATGAAGGCGCCATAGGGTTTTTACGTTTTAAACCGTGCAGCTATTAAAAAAAAAAAAAATATATATATATATATATATATATATATATATATATATATATATATATATATATATATATATATATATATATATATATATATATATATATATATAATATCGCTAACTAAAAGTAAAAAATAATTACAAATAAAATAAAGTCGGCTAATAACATATGTGATAAACTACCTACTCAATGTAAATAAACAAAAGCCTTTTATACTATAATACCATAATTTGGTATTACCCGACATCTTTTTATTATTTTTACTTTTTAGTAAGTTTTATTATTTTTTAAAGTCAATTTAACTTTTTTAACTGTTTATTGTATATATATATATATATATATATATATATATATATATATATATATATATATATATATATACAATAAACAGTTAAAAAAGTTAAATTGACTTTAAAACAATAATAAAACTTACTAAGAAGTAAAAATAATAAAAAGATGTCGGGTAATACCAAATTATGGTATTATAGTATAAAAAGCTTTTGTTTATTTACATTGAGTAGGTAGTTTATCACATATGTTATTAGCCGACTTTATTTTATTTTTAATTATTTTTTACTTTTAGTTAGCGATATTTTTGTTTTGAGGTAGTTTTAATTTTTTTTAACTGTTTATTTTTTTCTTTTAAGTTTATAATTATTACTATTAAATCCGTAAACATACACTAAAAACTTAGGCTGAAGTGAAAAGCACAAGCACATGTAATTTGCAGAATGGCAAATTAAAAAAGATTTTACTAACCATGAGCCCCCCAATGTGACAGTTTTGCATGGCCGTCTGTAGCGCTTTCAACCAATGAAATTACACGTGCTTGTTATTTTCACTGTAGTGTAGAAATACTATTGGTACCTTGTTTACTTTGGTGAAAAGGTTAATTTTGCCCCAGAGTTGTTGCTTTATTATCAAACACATTCCCTACTTAGAGGCAGCTTCGCCGCACGAACAACGTACGGCAGAGGAAAAAATAGGTCTAGTTCCTTTCTCTCTCGCTATCTTAATTTAATTTTTGTATGAAACCACCGCAAAAGTACACCCTTTCAAATGAGAAATAAAATCGGTCCACAAACGCCGAAGTAATCGTGTAACATACAAACAAAAAAAAAACATACAGGCAAATTGATAACCTCCTTGTTTTTGAAGTCGGTTAAAAAATAATTTTCGTAACAAGAAAACCCAGTGGCATATCGTTTTTTTTTTTGTTAAGGATTTACTTTAAAGCCCGCGTGAAGGCCAATGACGAATATAATAGCTATTTATGTATCAAGGGCGTTACTAGGACTATAATGCCCTGATGGGCATTATAGTCCAGTAAAGCCCGTGGTGCATACAGTGCTTTATGTTTTACCCAAAAAAGAGTTTTCAATGACTAATTACATTATTTATTCGCAATATAAAAAATAAGTTGCTCCTGTACCTGTATACGTAAGTAGATAATGACTGGTGTTAAGTTTGACTTTGATGTTTATATCAGTTAGTCAGTTGGCATTTTTTATTTAACGATTTGCTCAAAATGAAAGAAATTTCACAAAATATAAGAGAAAAAACCATAAAAGCGACCGAAAATCTTTTGCCAGTTAAATCAAGGCAACAGTATGATCGGGAGTATGGCATATTTGGTATTTGGAAAGATGCGAACGCAATTCTTCAAATAACCGAAACCGTTTTAATGGCATATTTTCAGGAACTGGTAAGTTATTGATTTTATTTTAATACATATATTTAACAAACTTTATTATTTTTAGTCGGAAAAATACAGTCCGAACTCTCTCTGGACCAAATATTCCACCCTAAGGTCTACGTTGATGGTCTATGAAAATATAGACATTTCGCAATACCATCGTCTCATATCTTTTTAAAAGTTAAGTCGAAAGGATACGTCCCGAAGAAGTCTAAAGTTTTGGAAGGAGAACAAATATTAAAATGTATTAAGAAGGCTCCTGATGATATCTACTTGGTACACAAAGTCATATTGGTAATGGGTGTTTTTGGAGTTTTAAGACGAGATGAGTTGGTCAAAATGACTATTGATGACATTGAAGATAGAGGAACAGTCTTGGTTATAAAGGTACCAGAAACTAAATTTTCAAAAAGTTTTACTATCATTGAAGAAGATTTAGGCGCTTTAAATTTAATAAAAAAGTACACAACATTAAGACCAGCTGGAATAAAGGAGCGAAGATTCTTTCTTACCTATAGAAAGGGTCGATGTACAGTACAACCCATTGGAAAAAATACCATAGGAAGCGTCCCATTGATCGCAAAATTTTTAAAATTGGATAATGCAGAAGCTTACACCGGCCACTGTTTGCGTCGCACATCATCAACTTTACTTGTTGAGGCAGGTGCTTCGTTTGAAACGCTAAAACAACATGGGAAATGGAAAAGCTCTTCAGTAGCTAAAGGATATATAGAAGAAAGTATTTCATCCAAAAACAAAGTAGCCAAAATGATTGCCAATTCAGTTAATTCCAAGGTTAATTCCGTATCGACTATTGAAAATTCTTTAATGGACTGTTCTTCTATACAAAATAGCGTTAGTGCTACCACCGCTGCTACCATCACAAAAAACACCGACCATTCTATAGTGAAATCAGCTACATTTTCCGGGACATTTCAAAATTGTAATTTTTATTTTGGAAATAAAGTTTAATTTTTAGTATTGTTTAAAGGAAAATTATTTTTGTATAAACTTGATCTTTATTGTGAGAGAAATAAAATTGGATAAGCAATAAAATTTCCATATTAGCGCATTAGGGCATTATAAGCGGGCATTATCATAATTATTAATTAATTATATATTAGTGTTTTTCGACAATTATATACTATAAACAGGGGCTTAAGCAGTATCGTAGCTACTATGGAGCTAGGCGGGGCAGTGCCCCAGGGCCCTCAAGCCTAGGGGGCTCCTTGGAGTTGAAAAGGGCCCTTAGGTACAAAAATACTGAAAATAAAGGAAACGACATTTTTGTTTTCTTTAGTTTTGCTCTTTACATTTTTTGGTGTGTTGGTTAGTACGAAGATAGATAAAGAAAGTTAATGACTACCTTTTTTCTCTCTTTTAATTTTTAGAGGCCCTGGGTTTTTTTGCCTTAGGGCCCCTGTTGCCCCAGCTGCGCCAAAGGCTCAAGCCTACTTAAAAGTCAGAGGCTAGTTGCTTTACTGACTGTATGAATAAATTTTTAGAAAAATATCTGCAGAGGTGTCAATTTTATTACAAAAATTACCCTGAAGTTGAACATCTGTGACGTTCAGGGTATAGGAACTTATTTTCTAAAAAATGACACTTAGTAAATAATGGTAGTTAATATGTTCAAACCACGATTCTATCTACGGTAATATAGGGATGTTTCAAAAGAGAAAACAAAACTAGAGTATAATATAAAAATATAATATTAATCAATAAAACCACAAGAAAACTAAATGTTTATCGCACAGCAAAATAAATAATTACTAAAGTTAGGTTAACTATTATTCGACGGTTTTTATAGGTTTTTATCCGCACGGCGGAATTTACATATAAAAAAGTTAAAGCCGCCGGTAAAAACAAATAAATTTGAATTTTTCCGACTTTCATGTACATAAGTAGATAAAACATCGTACGGCGTGTCTCAAAGAAGTTATTTCGGTTTTAACTTATACAAGATACCGCAGATGGCGCCTTTTAGGGTTAAATAACTAACCCCCGTAGCCAAATATTAGGGAATTATTGGAATAGGTAAATAGTGCTAGCAGTATTAAGGGAAAAACCTTATTTTATTACTGCTAAACCTTAACGCGCCTATGTGAAGAAGTGTTATTGGTCAACATGACATGCTTGTGGTATTTTTAACCTAAAACTAAAATATTATTTGTTTTTATTTATAGTTTATTTTATTTATTTGTTTTGTATAGTCACAAATAAAGAAGTTCTAACTTTTTAGTATATTTTAAAGACAAAATTTAAATATAAACAAAAATTACTTTAACCCTTAACCTCATTTCGTTTTCAAATGTCAAAATAAGGAAGGGAAACGACCAACTATATTTTGGCACAATTAAAGTCTAGCAGTAACTTTAATAAAGTTTCCCTTATTTAAAACCATTACGGACGATGCGTAAAGTCAAAATACTGCTGAATTTATTACTGCGAGACCCTATATGAATTCCAATAATTTCCTATTGTGACAATACACCAGCCTAATTTTAACAGGATTAACTTAAAATAACTAAAACCTAAATAAATTTTTGACACCCTGTATCTCCGAAATCATTTACTTTTGGGAAAAGATAAGTTGGGTTATTTAATCATACTTTAGCTTCAGGAATTTAAGGTATCATTTATCCACATTTTTTAGAGACATCCTGTATATTATATGCTTTTGTAGTCAATGTATTATTGTATTAACTTAATTTTAAAATTTTGATGATTTTTTTATAACCATTTTAATGATGTTATGACGGTACAACATTAAAAGGATTATAGCACTTACTAGAGTTTAATTGCATACATTGGATGTTTATGTTTTTAGATCAATTTAAAAATGTTGTGACTGTATGAAAGGTTTTTTTATTCTTTGTTTGTTTGCAGACCAACCCATTACCCATAAAAATAGTTGCAATAAATTGCTTTGTTATTTATACCCTAATTAAAATATTATACATCACGCTGTCTAGTAACTTCAGCGTGTCTTCAATAACTTTGCGAAAAAGAGTTCCTCTTGATAAAAAGTCCTGCTCTAGAAAAATATATATTTTCACAAAAATAACTGTATGTATATACAGGGTGTCTTAAAAAGACTTGTTTTTAAATAATATACAGGGTTTTTCTTAACTACGTATTCGATTTACGATACTTTAAAAAGAGGTTTCCTAATTCATTTTAAAAATAATAGTTCCTATTAACAAATGTCCAGAGTTGCTTTTTTTAAGATACAGGGCATTAAGGTTTTAGACAAAGTCGGTATTTTATCTTGAATACCCTTAAACCGATTTAAATAAAATTTGGTACGTTTGTATGTTATAAAGCGTTTGTAAAGCTCTAACTAAATGGACTTTCATGAGTCCAGTGGCATCTCACTGGGCCCCACAGCTACTATTATTAAAAGAAAATGTACGCCACTGGCTTTTTATGTAGTTTTTTTCTTGTAAAAAGCAACTAAAAATACAACATTTTTCTGTCATACATTCTTTTCGTATTTGGCTTCGTATTTAGGATATTTATAAATTCCCCATCTAAAAAAAAATAACGCCCTGTATCTCAGAAACGTAGCAACTCCAGACATATATTTATAATAACTTTTCTTTATAAAATGACATAAAAAATCACCCGTTACAGTTTCGTACCATAAAATACCCCGTATTTTAATTTGAAAACAAGTATTTTTAGGCCACCCTGTACTCCAAACATACGAATATTTTTGTGCAAATATATTTTTCATCAAGCAGGACTGTTTATGAAGAGGCACTTTTTTCGTAAAGTTAACAATTTAAAAAGTTGCCCATTTGGTTAAGTACTTCTGAAGACACGCTGTATAACAACAAACTTTAAGGGATGATTCCTAAACAAAAGGAGAAAAAAAATCACATATACATATGTCGAAAATGTCTTACTTTTGAAACTACATGGGGCTAAGATTTACAAAAATAATTGTTTTTTTATAATATCATTTAAACCAGTTTAAACATTTTAAAGAACATTAAAAGAATTTAAGGATCAAAGGGCATTTTTAACGTATACATTTTTTTACCAGTGTCCGAGAGGTATTTTTTTTTAAACCTTGCATTTTTCATAACAAAAATAATTTTTAAATGCTTGTTTAGCTTTAAACAAATTTTATCTTTTAATTTGTTTTTATTCTTTTTATTCAATGTACGCACAAAAAAATAAAAATCATTTATCAGCATGGTCTTTTCATATAGCTAATCGGGTATTCTCTAATTTTTATATTTTTTAACGGAACACCTTCTATAATTTATTATTTTTGGATTCATGAGACAATTCTGAATCAAAATCTGACATGTTAAATAGTTTTTAAGCCTACTTTTTTAGAGCCATTTTTAATATTGCTTCTAAGTAGCCATTATCAGACGAAAATTAATCTAAGGACTCCAGTTAATGTTAGAAAAATACAATCACATAGTTTTAATAAGTGGTATACAAGATAAGAATAAAACAAATTGACTAATACATTTTCGTGTCTAACTATTATTTTTAAGTGGCAACTCTTTTTGGACAAGCCGTTTTTTAAAAAAAAGAACTTTTTGAAGAATAAAGCTTTATCAATTTATTTGCGATCCAATTTAAAATATGAACACAATTAAAGAATCAGGGACACAAAATTAGGTAGGCGTAAAAAATTTAAAAATGTTAAATTCCTATTGTGAATTGTTTCAAAAATGGTAAAGGATGCAGAGTGTTTTATTTAAAAATTCTTATTTGGAATCTTTTCCGGTTAAACTGGAAGTAAACCGAAAATCATAAATATACGAAAACTCTCATCTTTCTATTTCTCTTTCCATTCCCCTATATGTCTATTGTCTGACACATTAGAAGTTATGCCTTGTTTAATAGATTTCTTAATACCCAGTCTCTTAGAAAGTGTAAAATTAAGGTCCCTTCACACATAACCCCAACAAGCTCGCATCCGTGCTTCTCGTTTTTAAAATGTAAGGGATGTGGTGCAAAAGTTTTGTATTTAATAAAATTGCAGTAATATAAGTCTATTATACTACATTTTAAATTACAACTGATCGTAAAATAAATCTTAACAAATAAGGTAACTCATGCGGTTTAACCTATACAACACTCAGTGGCGTAGCTACTATGGGGCTAGGCGGGGCCTTTTGGAGTTGAGAGGTGCCTTTCGAGCTTAGTACTTCTTAGAGGCCCTATTTTACTTTTTTGCCCGAGGGCCCCTACTGACCTAGCTACGCCACTGATTACACCTTAGGTTTGGATGCAAGAAAACAGAGATAAGCAGAAAAATATATTTATTTAAACAAGGAGATATACACATACACACATAAAACAATAGACTTAGCTTGACAAAACTGCTTTTTATAATTTTAAGGGCATGAAAAGTGATTTTGAATTTTTTGTATTAATCTGCACCACTTTTCTCTATCATTGTAATCCGGGCTCGGTGCGTCCGTGGTGCGGTGTGTGGTAGTCATGGGTAATACCCTAAATCGGGTGTTAAAACACTAACTGACACCAAATTCGGTATCAAAACAGTGTTTCAATACAAAGGTGTCATATGACACAATCGAATTGTGGCCAAGTGCGGCGCGCTGAGAGTTTTAGCATGTGGTTTTAGCCCAAAAGTGTCATGAGTGTTATGATACAATAAAATTGTTTTTTGAAAAATTGACGCGAAATGCGTTGTGTTGTAGCACGGAGTTGAGTTTAGGGTCAGTTTTAAAGCCCGAGGAGAGTCATTGTATTATGGATATAATTATGTTGTTTAGAAACTTTTATAACCTGCATCTTTTTAAATAATGTTTTCGATTTTAAGTAAAAAAATAAAATATAAATTATTACGTGTCTGGGCAAGGAAATTAACTTTAGAAAAGAATCTAGAGGACTTATTAGGGCGTTTCTAATATTTGTATGCCTGAAAATACTTACAAGTTTAAATACAATATATTTTTTTTTGGTTTAAAAATGGAAAATAAAAATATTTTATTAATATACCACGATCTTTGTACAGCGATATCTTCCTAGTGGTGAACAAAAATCTACCCTTTATTTTAGTTCTTACTAAAACAAAACTCATTTTTTTCTAAGTTACAGCTTTATTGAAGATATGTTCTGTAGTTTGGCGGATTCATTTAATGGATGGTATTTATTTGGGTACACGCCAAAATAAAATTAAAAGTACTAAAAAACCAAGGCAACTTTAGCATTCGACAACAATGCCGCCATCTATTGTAGAGTAACTATAGTGTATCGGCCGTGTCGCTGTTGGGTGTCGGTATCATCCGTGGTGTCATTGCGTTAATGCGAAACGAATTCTTGAATCACGCCATCTGATAAAGTGTTGCTGAGTGTATCGGTTTTATTGGGTTTCATGTGAGGTGTCACGTGTCATTACATTCATAAACGCTTTCACCACAAAAGTGTCATTCAACATAGTGTTACACATGACTAGTGTGTGGCTAGATCTTTTAGGTATGCGTCCAAGAGACGGACAAACGGAATTTTTTTAGCACATAAATCTCCTGTCGTCTACTCCGATGCGATGCGCTCTGACTTATTTACAAGCCTTGCGGTGCGCCAGAGTCCGGCTCGTCTATCTCTATGCGCGCCTATACCTTTGGGTGGCGATTTAACCATGCCGAGAAATGGTTAGTATTTGATAAGGCGAAAACCTGGGAATTATTAAAAAATGCATAAGTTTTTATTTGTCTGATTTAGGTTGTTAGAAGATTATGTTTATCCCCCTCAGACCCACGGTTAAGGGGTAACATATTTGATCATTAAACTTGCTTTTTTACAAGGCACTTTGTCGAAATAACGAAATTATGTATGAAAAATTAATATTTTTGTTTTTTTCGGAAAAAATCAGGTATCACATTTGTTATCTTGGGTCTAAAGACATACAAAAACAACAGATACAATAATACTTTATTTGTGGAAAAGAGCAACAGTTTCTTTCGACGGTACAACAAAGATAAATATTTTCTTGTATGTATTTACTAAGGTAGGCAACGAGTTGCATTAATTTAGTATGGATGTTCTCGTCTTGAAAATTGAATTGGCAAGGTTCAAATTGTCAAGTACGTGACCATCCCCTTTGAAAACTTGGTAAAAGGCACGTCATTGAAAGAATCGCTCGTATTTTTTATGCTATTCATATCATCTATGTTATCTAAATACGGGTCCACATCTTGCGATCGTAAGTTCACCTCATCCCCACTATCCCAAGACAGATCATCGATGTCCGACTAATCCAGGTCTAGGTTAAGGGCCAGATATTCAAGTTCCAAGGAGGTCAAAGGCTCTAAAATAGGAAAATAAGTCAGGAAATACCGAAAAAATTTCTTGCGCCGTAACTAATCACCGAAATATTATTTTACGTATTTACATACTAAATTATTTTTGTTGTGGGTGAGACCCAACATATCATCAACAATACGTTTACTAAAACCATCATTTGAGGCATAAATTGTAGTATTCAAAACTAAAACTATATTCCATACATGTTCTATAGCACCCTTTTAACAAAACTATAACATTAAAACAGCAAAAAACAAGCACATACTTTAATTTTGGTCTTAAGGCATATTTGTATCACGTGCACTTGCAAATGTAAACAACAGACTGACCATTCCCACCACTAGATGCCGGCGACGCGTCATACAATAAATATTTCGCGCGAATATTTGGAAGTGTATCATATAGTGTATTCCTTTTATCTTGTAGAACCGTTCTGAACCGTTCTCTGAACTGTCAATAGTGTCAAGAACGGTTCTACAACATGAAAAAATGACAAAAAATTGTAAAAGGAACACTTATGGTGTCGTTTTGGGCGGTTCTAAAGCATAAAAGGAATACAGCAATATATGATACCATCGGAAAAGGGCGGCTAATAGGTGCAAAGCGTCTAGAAAAAAATATAATTCCAAGGTATCATATATGATACCTGGGATGTGAGGAGGATATGTTCACCTCATCCCCACTCTCCCAAGACAGATCATCGATGTCCGACTAATCCAGGTCTAGGTTAAGGGCCAGATATTTAAGTTCCAAGGAGGTCAAAGGCTCTAAAATAGGAAAATAATTCAGGGAATACCGAAAAAATTTCTTGCGCCGTAACTAATCACCGAAATATTATTTTATGTATTTACATACTAAATTATTTTTGTTGTGGGTGAGACCCAACATATCATCAACAATACGTTTACTAAAACCATCATTTGAGGCATAAATTGTATTATTCAAAACTAAAACTATATTTCATACATGTCCTATAGCACCCTTTTAACAAAAATATAACAATAAAACAGCAAAAAAACAAGCACATACTTTAATTTGGGTCTTAAGGCATATTCGTATCACGTGCACTTGCAAATGTAAACAACAGACTGGCTATTCCCACTATTATTTTTAATTGCAGTCTATTGTATTTTTAATAGTTTTGGGACTCTTGACAGTTCAATAACGGTTTCAGGAGATTCTAGGGCATAAAAGGAATACACCAAATATATGATACCATCGGAAAAGGGCGGCTAATACGTGCAGAGCGTCTAGAAAAAATATAATTCCAAGGTATCATATATGATACCTGGGACCTGAGAAGGATATGTTTTGAAATTTTATGCGATGTTTTTAAAATTGTCTGTTTCTAGACAGGACTAATGTTTAGTTAAATTTATTTATATGACTTTAAAAGAAATAACAGTAACACTTTGCAAAGACCAAAATCAATAAAAAGATTTAAGTAAAATGTTTTTGGCATTTTGAGATATTGATCCGATGGGTTGGGTAGATCCAATCAGCTGTTATTAAGATTTACTGGAATTTTTAATATTTATTGAACACGTATGATACATTTGGCCTTCATTTATCGGCTTCGTGTAAAAACAAAACATAACCCTTGTGCTTTGTTTTGGTCGTGCAGTTATTTTTAAAGATTTTCACAATATTTAAGCTATAAACAACCAATAAATATTAAATTATTGTATTTTACACTTTTTTCACTTGAAATAAACACGGGATAAATCATTAAAACCCAAAAAATTAAACAGCTGCTTTTGACACTTCTGTTTAACCCGACTAACCCTGGTTTTAACCTGGGTCAGCAGGATCCAACCCCAGTTAAGGATCCGATCAATTTATGAAAACGAGTAAAGACTATCCGATCTTTTTTAAACGGGTTTTATGGATCAATATATGAAAAGGCCATTAAAATAGAATAAGACGATGATTAAATGAAGGAAATAAACTTTTAATCCCAGCAATAAAACAAATGTAAAATCTAGACCGTGATTTTGTAATAAATATGTCGAAGTGCATTACCCACTACAAATTAAAAGATTAGTAGATAAAATTCATAGACACATTGTAAACTTATTTACTATAAACTCAAAAATAAAATATTATGTAAATGATGACAGCAACCTTATTTTTTTATGCATTTAGTTAAAATAAAAATGAATTACCCGTCCCTGTGCTTTTTACTGTAGTCTCTGAAAGTGGTAGTGATGGTTGTTTTTAGTGTATGTTTACCGATTTCATAGTAATAATAATAAATTAAAAAGAAAAAAAACTAAAAAATGAAAAGTAAACACTTGTAAAAAAAATTAAACCGACGTCAAAAAATAAATTATACTCACTAAAATGTTACAAATTTAAAATTACAAAAAATATTTTGGGTAATAACATATGCGCTAAACTAGTAAATATTAATAACTAAATAGGCAAAGGCTTTTTATACTTTTATCCAACACTTACATATAATATCTACATAATTGATCAGATTTTGAGGATATAAAGTGTACTATAAGTCACTAGTGAATTATAAACTTTAGCTCACTAGTGACTTATACTAATTCTTTATTACTTCCAACATTTCACAATTTAAAAAATAACATAAAACAACTAATATATTATACTACAATTTATTCGTGTTTATATTAACAGTTATTGTTATATTAGATTTATCTTGGACAACGTTACATTGTGCGGAGTGTTCTTCAGGAAGTCTTTCAGCACTAGTACTTGCCTTGGTGGGCTCTTCACCCTGTATTCGTCTTGCAATCTCAAACTTGTTAGAGATGCAATCTTCTAAATATCCTTCTGCCACGGTAGAAGACTTCCACCCGCCATGGCGTTTAAGGTTGGTGATATCGGCCCCAGCGTTGACTAGAAGTGTCGCTGAAGAACGCCGCATGCTATGACCACTATATAAGATTTCATCAGGTAGTTGCAAATAATGAGCAACTAGTCTCGGAATTTTCGAAATTTTATTTATTCCCACGCATTGCCTAGTGCATTTGCCTTTTTGAAAGTTGACAAAAAATCTTTTGTGAGGCGTGTTCTCTGGCCTTAGGGACACATATTTTCTAAATAATTTAAGCACATTTACCAAAAATCCTTCTTTTAAAATTGTAAAGCTTCTCGATTTGTTCGTCTTGGTATCAGGTATAGAAACATATATGTACTGGCCTTTATCTACTATATCTTCAATACTTAAGCGAGTTAGTTCGTCACAACGGCATGCACCAGCGATTCCCAATATCAATGCAACCTATAAAAATCCGAACAGATAAATATTTAATACCAGAAACTAAAGTAAATTCATACCTTTGACATTAAGTGCTCGTCGTCAGGTGCCTCAGCCAAAAATTTTTCGATGTATTGCCTCTCCAGAATTTTTGCCTTTTTCGGTTTGAAATTTCTTGAATTGCTCTTCAAATAAGCGACAACTTTTCCATACCTCCCTATATCCACGTTCTTATATACTTTTAAGGCCGTTTTTATCATTGAATTTTTGGTCCACATTGATGAGGGAGCCACTTTTTTCGATAAAAACAGAAAGTAAGCCATAATAACATCTTCATTTATAGTACCAACTCCTCGCCTTTTCCTCCATGCTTCAAAATCTTAAAATTCTTTATTGTACGTTAGTTTTGACTTCTCTGGAATTAAACTGCATGTCGCTACAGCAGCTTCTTCCAAAATTTCCGCAGGAACTTCACAATTTTCCATTTCGCAAAGCATTTTTATGTTTGTCTACAAAGTTGTTTACTAAACAAACCCGTAGTTACCAACAAAATGCATTACAACCAAACAAGCTTGCTTTCCAAAAATACAAAATTTTGTTGCTGGTGTTGACAATGACAAGTAACAAATAATGGATGACGTTTTCAAATTATTTTCGATATTAAAAACGATTTATACGAAAGTGTTGAATAAAATTTTGTATTAGACACGTGAGTTATTACATATAAGTCACTTAAGAAAATTACCTCTCTCGCCCTTCGGGCCCGAGAGTTAAACTTTTCTTGCGTGACTTATATGTAATATAACTCACTTATCTAATAAATAACTATAATAGCATATGTTATTACCCGAGTCATTTAATTTT